>JAHWFP010026376.1:469-13596 GCA_023313725.1 Lithobius niger
GCTGTATTTGGTTGTTGGTGTGTGCGTTCCCGGTCGCGTGATCCAGAAGTGTCAAAAGTGTGGGTTACCGGCAAAAGTGTGGGTAACTTGATAACCCGCACTTTTTGTGATGACGCACACTTCCGGTGTTGGTTAACGGGATTTAACCTATGGAAATTTAGCATGGCGTTGAGGTAGCGTGAGGTCACAGCCGTGGTATAAGTAGTAGATATCCGTGATTCGTAGTCGATTTACCGGTTATAATTGCGAGCGAGCGAGAAACAGCTAGTCCACTATCGAGGGGGTGGAGGGAAACACGAGTGGGCGAAGCCCACTCGTGTTTCCCTCCAGCCCTGAGATAGTGGACTAGCCGTTCGAGCTCAAGAGCAATTATAACCGGTAAATCGACTACGACTCATGGATATGTATTTTAATGCTAAGGTGTGACATGGAGCCAACATATCTAGTTATTTAGGATTAAAAAAAAATTTATTTGAAAATTTAATTTATGAAACATGACGTAAATTCCTGAACTCAAACTTCCGGTTTAAACTTCCTGTCTGCGAAAGTCTCACGTACGCGAGGACGTCCCTACATCCAGTCCCAGTCACCGACGTTTGTGTTTAAGGTAAAACCGTATTTTTTCTACTTTATTAGTTTAAATAAGATATAGCGTATAAAATGAGCTATTCGCTTGAGTCTCGTAGGTTTTTAGGTGTGTTTTTAGGTGTGAAGGTGTCAGTAGGCTAGTTTTCGTTCCGTCGGAACGAAAGGTTGTCGGATTCGGCTTGGACCGTTCATTCATGGATGGGGGTGGGGAGGGGGCTAGCATAGTACGCGAGGTTTTTTTTTTCGTGTTAGTGCGGAAAATGTCGCCAGGTTACAAATATGCTGTTCGCTTGAGCACCGTATGTTTTTAGCTGTATTTAGGTGTGTTTACAAGTGTCGGTAGCCTAGTTTTAGTACTGTCGGAGCGAAACGTTGGCGGATTGGGCCATTTCTCCATGGGTGGGGTTCTGGCATAGTAGCCTACGCGAGGTTTTTTTTCTTTTTCGTGTTAGTACGATAAATGTCGCAGGTTGCAACTGTGCTTATTTATGTTGGTTGCAATGGGATGTGCTGGTTGAATTTGTGTTGTGTACGGTAGTTTTGCAAAGTATGTCACGTGGTAGAGCAGTGGTTGTGTAGAGCGCGGAAAAAGTGTTAGATTATCCAAAAAAGTGTGGATTATCAAAATTAACCCACGGTCACGTGTGTGGGTTTTCAGATTAACCGTATATAACGGCTACACTTTTAGCACGGGGATGTGTTGGCGTGACGTCACCACCGTGCATTAATAAATGATAATACCCTTTTCATCTTGAGTGGACCAGAATTTTGCGGGTCCTTGGCGTGTGCCTACTCTGCCTATTGGACCCGGCACATGAGAGAGAGCCAGTCCATGCTTGCTAACCATGGCATCGTTAAATAACCACAGAGCGGTTCACACTGAGCTATACAATTTTTTTCTCCAGTTTTTGGAAAGGAGACAAAACTCTCCTTTTTGATAATCGTACTTATATCCAGTTAAGTCAAATAGGAAGGTCCAATGGAATCAGTGGAGGTATCTATAATTGTGCATGACGTCACTCGACTGGCTGGAGGTAAACGTACCACTACGTATTGATGAACTGTTTACCGATAAACTGTTTACCGATGAAGTCAACATTTCCAACTTAGGGACAGCAAGAAGGAATGTTTGTTCAACAATCAACAAAATTCAGTACCTGAATTTGTCAATGGCGGTGTCTTCGCACCCAACGAAACGGGTGTGGTGAAATAAAATGAAATGGCCCGTCCGTGAAAACTCTTGCGTCGTCTAGCATGTGGCGTGCGCAGGTTAGCCCCTTACTGCACTACTCGTTCTTTCAATGTACGAAATTTTTTGCAGTCTGCAGATATGACTTCAGTAAAGACTATAGGAGCAGCCAAGCTTTGGAGCAGCCAAGCTTTTTAAGACAGTGGTACAAAGACCTGTCAATGTTACATCGGTCAATATTGCAAATATAAATATATATACATTTGTTTATGGTACTGGTAATTAAGTCTTACAACCTTGCACGCATTTTGTACGAAGATTAACTCTTTGCTCTAAGTTTGCAAAATAAGTCTAGCCGAATTCCGCAATCCTTGTCCATAAAGAATAAACCTATTTGATCGAGGGGGGGGGGGGGGGCATGGACTGTAATTGTTTTTTTCAGCAAAATTTTACTTTAAACATTGTGCAGGGATAGAGAAATCAAATCCCATCCCCCACCCCCTGTCTGTAAACAATATAAAAAAAAAGGAAATAGTCGAATTAATGGGGGAAAGGCTTGTAGGCCAGTAAATCCGTGACTTAACCCACCACAAATTACAACAACAGGTTTAATGGTTGTTCCTAACTGGAAAGAGCGTGCTGAATTCGAAAGAAATTGTTATCCAAGCAATCTGCTGCAGTTTTCCTGGAATAAAATAGACTTAATTTGAATATTATAGTTACAAAATGCATGTAATACATATATGGAAATACGAAGGAAATTGTAATGCACCTTACATTGTAAAGGCAGTTTTTTGCTGGCATCTACTCAAAAGAATGTGCACTTTAATATTCTGAAGGGTGGCAGGCTGTAAACCTTGAGTATTAAGGATGGCGACCAAAATGGCGCCCAACTATTTCTTATTTTTTGCCATTTTGCCTATTATGCAAGAACCATTAGTGTTACAGAAAAGAATTTTGTATATCAGTTGTTTATATATAGGGTGGGAATGACTTCTTTGAATCAAGGGTAATGAAAAGGGTCTATCACAATTAGGGACCGCGTCACGCCCGTTTTACTAGTGGCTGGTATCACAGTTATGGTTCAATTTTTCGCTCATTTTCATCTTTAAACTGGTCTTGTGACGTTTCTAATTTAGATGGATGACTCCAAATAGATTCACTCGAAAGGTGGGAATGTCTTCTTTGAATAAAGGGCAAGGAAAAAGTTCTACTACTATTAGGGAACGAGCCACGCACGTTTTACTAGGGGGCTAGCATCACAGTTACCGTTCAATTTTTGCTCATTTTCACTTTAAACTGCTCTTGTAACGTTTATAACTTAGATGAATGACTATAATTCGGTTTATTCGAAAGATGGGAATATCTCATGATCCAAGGGTAAATAAAATGGTTTACCACTATTAGGGACCGAGCCACGTTTGTTTTACTAGGGACTTTGTATCACAATTACAGTCAATTTTTTGCTCATTTTCAACTTTCAATTGCTCTTGTGACGGTTATAATATAGATGAATGACTCCATTTGGTCTATTCAAAAGATAGCAATATCGTCTTTCAATCAAGGGCAATGGAAAGAGTATATCAGTATTCGGGATTTTGTCATGCCCGTTTTACTAGGGGCTGGTATCACAATTACAGTACAATTTTTTTGCTTATTTTCAACTTTCAACTGCTCTTTTCACGGTTAAATATAGATGAATGACTCCAATTAGATTTATCGAAGGGTGGGAATGTCTTCTTTGAAACAAGGGTAATGAGAAGGGTCTACCACTATTAGGGACCGAGCCACGCCCATTTTGCAAGGGGCCGGTATCACAATTACCCTTCAATTTGTCGCTCATTTTCAAATTTAAACTACTCTTGTGACGGTTATAATTTAGATGAAAAACTCCAATTAGGTTTATTCGTAAGGTGGAAATGTCGTCTTTGAATCTAGGGTAATGAAAAAGGCCTACCACTATTAGGGACCTAGCCACGCCCGTTTTACTAAGGGCTGGTATCACAGTTACCGTTTAATTTTTTGCTCATTTTCAACCTTTGAACGGTAGTACACTCAGAAAGCCAAAGGCTCAACTACAGTTAAATAAATACAGATGCAAACCTATTTACGTTGTATTTTGGACTTATATGTCAGACTGCCTGAGTGGGTAATCGAACTCATGACCTTTGAAACCAAAGGCAGAGATCATACCACTGAGCCATGTTGACATGGCCAAAAAGAGACGCTGCCTATGGACGTTTCCTTTTGACCTTGTCAGTATGGCTCAGGGGTAGGACTTCGGCCTTTGGTTTCAAAGGTCGTGGGTTTCGATTTCCTGCTCAAGCATTCTTGACCATATTAGTCCAAAAGGCAACATAAATGCAAACCTATTCATGTAAACCTATTTACGTTGCCTTTAGGACTTATACGTCACTCTGCCTGAGCGGGGAATCAAACCCATGACCTTTGAAACCAAAGGCCGAGGTCCTACCGTTGAGCCATACTGACACGGTGAAAAGGAAATGCTGACTATGGACGTTTCCTTTTGACAGTGTCAGTATGGCTCAGCGGTAGAACCTCGTCCTTTGGTTTCAAAGGTCGTGGGTTCGATTCCCCGCTCTGGCAGTCTGACATATAAGTCCAAAATACAACGTAAATAGGTTTGCATCTGTCTTTATTTTGAATGGTAACTGTGATACCAGCCCCTAGTAAAAAAGGTGTGGTTCGGTCCCTAATAGTGGTATGCCTTTTCATTGCCCTTGTTCAAAGAAGAGAGTCCCACCTTTCGAATGACTCAGGTTGGAATCATCAACCTGAATTATAAACGACGCAACAGCAATTGAAAATTTAAGTTGTATTCACTAATTCAGACAGCTGTAAGCATTAAATTAGCCAAAATGGCCGAAAACGGCCCAACATTACCGTTTTTCTCAATAGCCGCGATATGTGGAAAAAAGGCATGGGACCTACATTGTAAATTACATTATTGTAAACAACTTATATCCAAACCGTTTTTGTGTGATGCTAAAGGTTCTTGCGTAATAGGGGGGGGGGATTGAGGCTTAATGGCGCGTCGACAACTTGGTCATTAGCGCCAACCTCAGTCACAGTGCAGTGGTCCGGGTTGCCACTGCGTAATAGGCCAAAATGACTAAAAGTGAGTAAACATTGGGCTCCATTTTGGTCGTCATATTTAATGCTCAAGATTCTCAGCCTGACACCCTTCGGAATCTTAAAGTGCACATCCTTATGAGTAGGTGCCAGAAAAGAACTGCCCTCAAAATGCAAGGTATATTAATATTCTCTTCGTATTTCCATATATGTTTTAAATGCGTTTTTTAAAACTATAACTTGCAAATTAACTCTATTTTTCCAGGAAAACGGCAGCAGATAGCGTGGATAAAATTTTGTTCGAATTCAGCACGCTTTTTCCAGTAAGGAACATCCATTAAACCTTTTGTTGAAATTTGTGGTGGGTTAACCCCTTTTTTAGCCAGTATTTACTCGCCTATTGCAATGAAGTACTCATAAGACAATAACTGAGTAAATGTCCACCTGTACTGAGGGAATTATTCAATATTTAATGCTCTTTTCGGCGAAGGAAAGCCCAGCTGAAACAATGCGCAACAATGTAAAAACCCATTGTTGCCGGGAAAGCCCTCACTTTCATCTGAAGGCGGGAAAAGTGGGCATTCCCTAGGGAATACCCGGGGTTTGAAAAACAGCTTATTTTAACAAAACAAAACAAAAAACACGTTTGAAGTAGCAAAGCACTACATTACAACGCCGTTACATTTACAAAAGATTACGTAATGATTTTAAAATGGTTACAGTTTTTAATCACCAAATGTTTGACCGGGTTTTCATTTGTGACATTCCGGCCTGATACATTTGCTACGACGTTCAAAATACCGATGATGTTTGCTTGCATACCACGGCTACTTTTCTTGTACTGTTGTAAGGATTTCAAGTTACGGTGGAAAGTTGTTTGCACAATGAGCTGCTCTTCTACGTTGGGTCGATACAAAGTTGTTGCTGACACGAATGTTGTGATTGCTTAATTAGCCATCCAACTTAGCAATTGGCAACTGTTGCAACATTTTTGATGATGTTGGCCGGAACATTTTTACCCACGGGGCGGTTGTAATACAAAATGTTATTATTGTATTTTTTGGGGGGGCGAAAATACACAACCTCAATATTTGCATGTTCCGGCCATGATATAATTTTGATACAGTCTGTGCACGTTGCCATGACAACGAGAATGATTGTCGGGAAGAGAAAATGCTTTGACTCTCTTTGGTTGCACTTTTATACGTTTTAAATAAATAAGCACAAACTTCTGTAAATTACATGAAGGAAAGAGGAAAACAAGCCAAACAGCAAAAATAATACACTAGAATTAACGTAGTTCAGTGAGCCACCTTTGGAGTGGCATGACCCGGATTCAAACTAGCAACCCAATTCGTCCCTAGATCACTGGCATAGCTGTTCGGCTTGTTTTCTTCTTTCCTTTTATATGTTTTAACCCACGTTGATTTATTTTTGAAACATTTAATATGTATTCAAGGTATTCTCGCCCATTTTCGTTTGACCTGCCAAAAGATTGTTGTCTTTGTGTTAAAGTTCTGTCCTCATTTTTGCCACGCAACGCACAAACATGCACATCGAAAAGTACAAACACGGAATACGATATGGCATTTTGATCATCAGTAGCCTACCAAGAATTTTAGTTTCCCGCAACACGTTCAACTATTTTCGAATCTTTACCAATAATGTAAAACAATGGCCCGTTATTTCAAGAACGTAACAATACCACGTTCTTTCAAAGCATAGAACGTCTGCCAACAATAGCCGACAATGGGAACGAGCTCTTCGCCGTAATGTGCATTAAGTCGGATAATGATCGAAAACCTTGTGTATTCCTAAACAATGGCCCTCGGGACGCTGCGCGCCCTCGGGCATTGTTTAGTAATGCCCGCGGTTTTCGGTCATTATCCTTTACTTATTCGTCCGACGAGCGTTCAAAAAAGAAAAAAATGAGGATTCAATAAAAATAAAATCAATTGTTTCTATAAACAACATAAAAACAAAGAACAAATGCAAAGTTAGGTTCACTATAGATGCAGTAGCAGTAGTAGTCAAACATGTGCGAAGAAAAGCGTGAGTTGACTGGAGCACCTGAACGCGCGACTCCCTGCCAACACTAAAACGCCCTAACCAGGGGCGCGTTGCTCGTCAAACACACATTGTGACGTACTTTCGAGATCAAACGCGCGATGTGCGTACGGTGGGTGACCATCGCTGCTATGATAGAGGAGCAACGCGTCCATTTTCCTACGATGAAGCAACGATTCAACAACACGCAGTTGATAGACTGGCCACGCCAACCACTGCGTGTACCTTGCGTTTATACCCTCCATTATCTCTTTCCACCAAGGTTTAAACCTCCTGGTTAAAAGATTATTTTAGTTGCGGTCACTTTAAGAAAATTGGGTCAATTTCTACACGTATCCGCACAGCTAAAAGGTTGATTTGCCTTGGAACAGAGGCGGATTGGCACAGGAGTAGATCTAGGAATTTATGGTTGGGGGGGTTAGACCTTTGAAGAACTTTTTTTTATTCCACCGATTTGGGTGCATTTTCCAGACATTGACTTTTTAGTTTGGAGTCCCCCCCCCCCCCCCCCTCCAATTTTGGCCCTGAGACAGTGTGCTGTGTGCTGTTAAGTTTATGATTTGGATGCGGCCGTTGCAACTTTTATAGTAACTTTTATTAAAATAATGAGAGTTGAGCAAAGCGTTTAAGGACGATGGTTAAAATCATCAAAACGCGTGCCTTCCTAAGGTCAGATTTTGATGTATGAAAAGTGCTATACCTGCCGCACCCGACTGGGAAAGGTTACAAGCGTCTCTCCCCAGTCCCCACACCTTCCTTCCGCCCCCCCCCCCCCACGCCCCCACAACCATCCCTCCACAAAGCATGGTCCTCATCATTAAGCCATTAAGCCTCATTTCCCCCCCCCCCCTCATCATTGTGATTTTTTAAATGCAAAAAAAAAAATAATAAGCAAACCATTAAAAAAAGAAATGGGAGGGGAGGTAGATGCCCTGAGCAATGGTTCAGAGAAGGGGGCGACGAAAACCTGCCCCACCACCTGCGAAACACAAAAACCTGTCATAATGCTAATAACTTCCTCGAGAACATGTAAAAAAAAAATTACTATAGAAGCCGGATATGGCATTGACGTACTGTAAAATGCTTCACCATCACCAGACACTATTTGGGGAGCTAACAGCCCTCCACCAGCATCCCAAGCTGGCATTTTCAGTTCCCTCCGAAATTTCTTCCACTGTCGTTGTCCTCTTACCTCCCCCACCCACCGCCCCCTCCGAGGCATTCAACAAACAAAATAATACATTTATTGATATTTCGCCTGAAAGTTGGGAGGCCCAGTACCCCCAACCGCTGCATGCACAATTTACGTACAACTTAAAGCATGTCACAACACATAGTCTATACCCGTAATCCGTCTTCCCTCTCCCCCCTCCCCGAAAAAAAGTAGTAACCATGCAAATGGACAAAACAGGACCCCCCCCCCCACCCCCAACCACACTTCAAAATTCAAAATCACTGACTGGGCCTCTATTCCCCATGTCTAGACCGACCAGTCCACCCTCTGGATGTAAATGTCAATGTAGGCAAATTTACAGTTTCGAACTATAAGTTTCCTGTAATGTATTTATGTTTACTCCCTGATCAAATCATTATCATCGAAGGACCTTATAAATACTGAGGCAACGATTAACAAAAGTATCCTTGCTTTGTTAATAATAAACAAGCATCGATGGCTGTACGCGACCCTCCCGTTCCACGGTCGTGCCTCGCGACTCTGACATCATTTTGATGTCAGCCCTCGCGCATCCAATATGACCAACAACACGTGCGTTAGGAAACAGCACAAGAAGTCGTGTCGTAGAACACTAGTATGACGTTTTACCATCGCGCGTGTTTGACGAGCAACGCGCCCCAGACTAGCTGCTCGCGGCTGCACGGCAACGCAGGATGGTACACCAAAAACGTCAAAATCGCTCCTAAAACCAACACCAACCATACGATTGCAGCAATTTTGAGGTTGTATGCACGTCGTAACGCATGGCTTCGCACGAAATTTTCCTGTGTCTGGAGGGTGCTTAACGGGTCAGTCTGCATACAGTGAAGGCACAATTTTCACTGTCCTTCTTTCACTGACCTGGCTGTACTTTGAATTCGGGATTTCTTCGCTAAGTTTGGATCATAATCTATACAACTAAGATCGTAATATTTGTTTGTTTGTGTGTATGTGTCCGCAGTGAGAATCTCGATAATCCTTACTGCGACATTTTAAATTATTTACATCATTAAGGACGTATGATGTGCGTGTGTGTTTGTTTGTGTGTTTGTACCTCAAACATTCTTGTTTCTGAAGCACGGAGGCGCGTAGATTGAACGAGCAAAGTGAGCGATTTCCACGTTTCGGTTTGCTCTATCAATCTTTCATCTCTCACCTTGGTAGGGGATTACTTCTGGAGGAGAAGACGTACAAACGTGCAAACAAACAAATCGTATGATTGGAATGATGTAGGTGAAATGTAGATGTGCTGAGGAATGTGACGAACGAACTGTGAGTAACATTTGCAATTAGTTTACATCGAAATCAGTATAATAGACAGTACAAAAAAATTACATGAAGCATGGATCGTCTTGAAGCTATTAGTTACGCACTGAGATGATCTGGAGAAGGAAGCATGCAAAAAATAACCTAAACAGACAACGTATTTTACAACGTAACACATATAGATATTAAAATTGGTTTTGTACCAACTGACTTGATGCATGGAAACCTGGTTTAAAAGGGTGCCAAACATTCGTGTTTCTGAGAACGGTGGTGCGTGGAATGAGCGAGCAGAGCGAGCTATTTCCACGTAAAGTAAACCTTTTCAATGTGTGTCTCGCTTTGGTCTCTCTCAATCGTTCATCTCTCACCTTCATAGGGGATTACGTCTGGAGGAGAAGACGTACAAATGTGCAAACAAACAAATCTTACGTTTTGAATGATATAGATGACTTGCAGGCGCGCTTAGGAATGTGATGGACGAAATGTGGGCAATAATTACAATTAGTTTGCGTCGAAATAATCATCACATGATTTTGTGATGCTCTTGGAATCAAAGAAATTACTGGAAGCATGTCGACCGCACGTAGCTCTCGGATAGCCGGACTGTTGGAATGATTTATGTTTATCATTTGTTTATGCAGTAAAGCCTTACGAAAAACGCGTACTGCACTCTGGCCATTTGCTTGATCGTTTTAGACGTGGAATGTCTGTCAGCAGGACAAGAGTTGCAGCATGAAAACTCCTCAAGCGTAGCGAGACGACGCGGAATGAACGAGCGAAGCGAGCGAGTCTGCTAGTATCATTTAACGTTTGAAGTCTTAGTCGCTGGGGATTAGCTTGGCGTTTGATATTACGACTTCACACGGCCGAAAAGCTTGGCGGGAATCCATAACGAGACTTCACGTTGCCGAAATCTTTAAACTATTAGACTCAAGTGTGTTATTGTTTCGTGCTTTGGCATAAACACACAGTCTGCTGATTCCCATCACTATTGTAAACACTGCATTCGTTGCCATGCTAAAGGTAATTCCTCCAAGCATAATTTTTCAAGTGAAGCTAATGTGTGTGGTTAACGGAATCCTTTTTTTTTTTTGTTGTCGGTCATCCTGTATAGTGGTTAAATGCGTCTATCAACTGTTATTATAGCATCGAAAAAAGTTATTAGCTATGAGGAAGCAACGATGTTTTAATTCGTCGGTATTTATTAAACATTCAGGATACCGAATATACAATGATGAGTCTTAGATCGATAAATTCGAAAAATTGTAATATTTCCGTAATAGTTGTTTGATTTACGACACATTCTAGCTCAGCAATGTTTTGGGGGGTTTCAAGAGATGTAGTAAATTTCACTCCGAATCCGAAGTTTCGTTTGGGCTCCACCCAGACTACAAAAATGCACCCAATAACAAACTAACAAACATTTTGCAATTTGATAACCGTTATAGGCTATGCTACGATCCGCCAAAAAACATAATGTTGTTAATGTAAAATGTTGTAAAACTAAAAATTTCTCAAACAGTGAGTGAGTTAAGTTCTGACGAATTTTGTAGCAAAACGCGTCATGCCTGTTAAATTTGTCCTTTCTAAGTAATCTTGTTTTGTTGCGTTCTTTACATATTATTGTTGGTGGATACTTCTACATTTCATAGATCCTCCCAAAACCAAAACTGGTATAAGAGCAGCCGCCAAGTTTCCAAAAAGGTTCGGCCTTTCAAAGTAGTGATGTCATTCAACCAGGAAAAGGCCGCCAAGGTTAATCCTATTAGCCAAGTCAATCGCACCTACTAATAGTTCGAAAGTTAAATGAAAACTAGAATGATTGCTACTAGCGGCAGCAATCTTCAAGTTTTCATTTAACGTCCAAAGTATTATTCCGTACGATTAACTTGGCTAATAGGATTAACCTTGGCGGCCTTTCTCTGGTTGAATGATATCACTACTTTGAAAGGCCAAACCTTTTTGGAAACTTGGCGGCTGCTCTTATACCAGTTTTGGTTTTGGGTGGATATCACAACTTTTATAGGCCTGTGAATACAAAGAATTCCACTGTCTAATAGTCACTTCTACCTTTTTTGTCTGGAGTGTCTATAAATTTTCTAATTCATATTTTTTACGTTTGCCATTGCCCAATTAACTGTTACACCAGCCAAATGGACATGGTTTGGCGTATTGTATGCCCACGTTTCAAGTGCAAATTGAAAAATAAATTATTATTATTATTATATTACATATTTAACCCGATTTTTGAGCGCACTGGCAAACTAACGCTGATTTTCATTCGCTTCGCTCACTCAATCAGCGCATCCCCCTTCACTTGGTTAACGTTAATCATTCAATCATGAACACATACTACAGGCTCACGGAATGGTAAATGTTCATACAGTTCAAATATTCTGGTGGCAGACGAAGATTACTAAAACTAAACAACTCACCAGCTGTTTAAAATTATTCGCCACTTACACTAGACTGCAAGAACAGTAAGTCTACATAAAATAAAATGTCCGCGTCACGTTATTGAGGACACTTTTTCTCCATAAAGAACACGTTCCCACCTGTGCATTTAGTTTACTAATCTTCTTTCCAGTAAATTGTCCGTTTTATTGTGGTGGGGCAGATAATTCAGTTTGGATTCGTGTACCGTAAAAAAAAAAGACCAAACCTTTGCAATAAAAGATAAAGATATTCTGTCTCTTAGTGAACCACGTATTTGCAAACAGTGCATTCTGACAATTAAGTACTGAAACGATAAGCGTGTAACACCTAAGCATGTTATAATCTACTGTTGGATGACAATACAAACAATGGTTACAACAATAATTTTGCACTTACGAGCCACTTCAGGGCCACGTGCTTCTAGCTGCAACCCCCATTTTAGAAAAAGGCACTTCCCCGTATGACGCTTTACCTGTCTGCCGAAATTTAGATCTGGCAACTTTCCCTAATGAGCTGTAGACGTGTCGTTACACCCTATGAGAATTAACATGGGAGTCTGGTGATTAGCTAGTTACTAGTTACTAGTTACTAGTAACAATCAACGTTATTGAGAGCACATTTTCTCCATAAAGAACACGTTCCTCCATTTTCGTGTTGAGGTTTTCTTTGTTACTGGACCCAAGACACCTGATTCAAACGATTTGCAAAGATTTCTACCGCATGGGGAATTTACACCAGCATGCTGAAATCACGTGTAAGTTGATTTCAGTTAAAAGACACAGCCTGCTAGTGAGCCGCCATCTGACAACAATTACACTCTAACAATTACGCTCTAACAATTAAGCTCCAACAACAACAAAACGTCTACTTGGCGGCGACACACTAACGTGTGTCTAGATGCAAATGTAATTAATGGTACCGAGTTTATTTGTTCGTTTCAACTTTAGTCTTGTGTACAGCCGAAACTGTTGCGAAGACTATTGCAACGGCTTTGTCCGTCCATCCGTTTGTCCGTCGCTATTTTCCAACTTCAGAACAGTACGAGATAGAGACAAACGGTGTGCACCATTTCAGAGCGACCAAAAATTAGTTTAAAAACAGGGCAAATCAAAACATTGTTGCTGTCTTGTAGTTAATAGTGACGTATCTCAATAAAATAATAACGTTTACTCGCCGCATATACACTACAGGTAAACGCGCAACCGTAAAAACAACAGGAATTCGTTAACGACACACATTAACTTCTTAACTCAATGCCGTGTTGCATAGATGAAT
>JAHWFP010026380.1:10535-22767 GCA_023313725.1 Lithobius niger
TTACGGTTAGTAAAACTAAATGGTCGAGGGTTCCATTTCTGCTCAGGTAGTCTGATATTTAAGTCCAAAACGTAACGAAATAGGCTTGTGACTGTATTTATTTAATATTATGGTTAATAAACCTAACCATAATATTAAATAAATAGAGATGCAAATCTATTTTCGTCATCTTTTGGACCTAAAAATGTCAGATCGCCTGATCAGAAATTAAATCCTTTAGTACAGCTGAAATGGCTGAGAAGGCTATTGCAATGGTTTTGTAAGTCTGGCGGTAGGTCGCCTTTTTCAACTTTAGAACGGTATCAGAAAGAGACAAACGGTGTTCGATGTTAGAATCAGCAACCAAAAATTAGTTTAAAAACGTGACAAATTAAAATATCGTTGCTTCCTTACAGCTTATACGCTTTCTCCAATGAAATAACCTAACCTCAATGAAATAATAACATTTGATCGTCGCATTTAAACATTACAGAAAGACATGTAACCGTAAACACAAAAGGAATTTGTTAACGACATACATTAGCTTCATGTATAGTAGTCTCGACACGAGTTAGTGTTCCATGGATGAATAGGCCTACTCTCGAATCAATTTCTCCATTACCTGCTACTTACGAAGTTAAAACAGCAGGTACAAAAAATTAGGTCAAAAAGCTTAAAATTATGCCTTAAATCACGTTGCCACGGCAACGTAAGGTCTCGGCATCGAGTTGCATAAATGAAAAGCCTATCCTCGAATCCAATTCTCCGTTAGCTGATATATATTTACGAAATTAAAACGGAAGGCAAAAATTAGGCCTAAAAGCTACAATTACGCCTAAAAACTGAATCTAGGCCGAAAAATTAAAAATTGTCAACCAGCTATAATTGTGATCGTTAATACTTTTAGACAATCGAATAGAGAGCGCTGTTGCCGTTCACAACAGAGGTGTGTGTCACACTATTTTAGAAATTGTTGGAAGACTACAGAAGACCAGTTGCCACTAGTTAACCACTTTAGGCGCTTGTTCTTGACACGAATAGTGAACATTCCAAACATTGACTCCCAATACCCACCCCAACGAAAATATTGACTTTTATGCCGAGTTTCGTGATGCACGCAGCCCGCCCTATCATAAAATCAGGCACAAGGTAAATGCTTTGATATTGGAAATCTGTCACTTTGGAGGCACTTAGCTACATTTTATTTATTTCTTGTGATCGTGCAATCACTTTGAAAGCCTCTTTATAGTTGTTCGTCAATAATGCAGTTTGCAGTGCACATGGGTACTTATGACCCCAGATACCAAAGCTTGAACTGCAAGATAGTCAGCAGCTTGACTACTAATCACTGATTAGTATTGGTGAATGCTTATTGCAATTTATTCTGTTGTTTTCACACGGCTTGAGTGTTAGTTTCGTAAGACACTTTACATTAGCTAGGAAAAGAGGTCATTGTATGCAATAGAGATTTAGATACGTCTTGGTTTCTTCTAGCAAAGCTTTTACTGATCCAATTATCATTTGGTTAATTTTGATTGAAATGTCAAGAACTAGGTGAAGGATTCTGGGTTTTGCTGGGCAAATACGAGTTACACGGTGTAAATGACTCTTTTTAGGCATCGCCAGTTTGGATCATATAAAAGAGCACGAATTAAACTTAGTTGCAAAATCCTAGAACCTCAAGAGGTCTTTGTAGTTCCATTACATAAACAAGTTACGAAGGTTAGTAATCAGAATGTTAGTAAAGAGGCTACAGCGTTGCCCGAACGTTAACAATTTTTAATGTGCAAATGATAAAATCTAGGTTTTGTACACGTTTAATTTTTTATGTAACATCCATTTTATGTACGGCCATACATGGACTACCTCCCCTCACACTAATAAGTCCGTACAACCATATACTCTCATAACATCTGAACACCGAAATTTGTTATGCGGCTTTTTTCCCAATGCTTTACCTGCACTCATTTAAGAAACTGTTTTCAGTTTGACTGAAACAGTGCGTGTTGTTTGTTTGACTTCCCCTAACTACCGAGATATAATTTCACTTCAAAATTATATCTTGGGAGTAAAGGGAAGTCTAACAAACAACACGCACAGTTTAATTTAAACTGTTCAATGGTTTCCTAATTATTTGTGAGTACAGACAAAACTTTCAAAAATATTTTTCAATAACTTAATTTTCAGATTTTGATGACTGCATCGTGTTTTAGGCCGGGTCTAAGTTATAAAGCAAAAAGACTAAAATACCAGAGGCACCTGGTTGATTTTAGTTTTTGTTTGCCCATACGAAAATATACATTACCTCATTTTAAATAGCACTTTCCCCGCTATGGAAACTCTATATCCCTAGCTTTGAAAGTTGGCTTACCTGTCGGGCTCGTATCCTGCTGCGCATGATGGGAATTGGGCTCGCCTATATAAGTGGATTGCATCGATCCCCAGCATTTTTCTTCCAACCCTCATGAACCTAGTCCATCAAAGGAGAGGCTTGGGCGGGTAAAAGGTAATGTATATTTTCGTATGGGGAAACAACAACTAAATCAACCAGTTGCCCCTGGTATTTTAGCCTTTTTATTGCCACGAAAATATAAATTACCTTATTTTAAATAGCAGACTTCATCACTATATGTGGCGGGCTAGGTTTGGAGTACCCTCATCATGAGCCAGCACCCCCACGGAAATATATCCGGGGGAAGACAACCGAAAGAACCTCAATCCCGGACCCCGGAACCATAGTCCCATGGGGTGAGCAACACGAACAGCAGCTACCGGGAGAGGTATCTTAAGGGTCCTCCCATTGGGGTAAGGTAGAGATGCAAACAATGATGGAAGCCATCTCACCTTGGGTCGGAAGCGATGACGATTCGGAAACGGGATCACGGCGGTGAAGGATGAGCCGCAGGAACGATAGCGGAGGCAGGTAGCGATTTGTAGAGAAGAAGGTCCGAAGTCTGGAGCAGGATTTTTCGTGTCTAGTCCAACTGGAACGAGGTACGAGCCGTCCTGGAGGGAGCGGATCATTGCCAGGCGGTTCGTTAGAAAGCGGCCGTTGCTAAGTGAAACGTCGCCATGATCCGTGTCTAGTTCAATCAAAACAATGCACGATCCGCCTTGAACAGGAACCAAGAGTGCACCCAAAATACCAGAGGATGGGAAGGGGCCCAAGGAACGGAACGTGGTGGCTCGAGGAACGAGGATCGGCGGAATCAGCATCGGCTGGTAGAACTAGAAGAATATGTCGGGAGTCATAACGCTTGAGGCGGTGCGGAAACCGGGACAAGAAATGGAAGGTAGCAAAGCAGAACACAGGAACCGTTGTGAAGAAAGTCACCACAGAGTTGAATAGGGAAACGACAAGAGAGGCACGATTCTCGGCAGACTGTGGGAAGTCTATGACCTGGAGTCTTTTGTGTAGAGGAAGGAGTATAAAGGGAAGATCGACATAGCAGCACAACCCTATTCTGGAAGAAGACGGAACGCGGATCAGGAACCAACTGATCGTACGAATGGAGGATCGTGGGAACACAGATGGAAAAGAGGTACAATTTCCCCACTTATTCCTTAGACAGGTATCAGTGCAGAGCAGGTTGTGTGTTGAGGAAGCTTTGAAGTGCAACTCGAGGTCTGGAAGCGAAGATGCGACAATCCTGGAGGACAAGGAACGGAAGGCGCATTGAACAGTAGGATCCGTAGCGTAGGTTGGAGCGTGTAGGGTACATCATTCCGCTGCCGAAAAGAAATCGACAGGAAGGAGAACAGTTTGACTTGTGTGTGTTATTCTGGAGTGGACGAGGGACTTATGTCCTAAAGACGAGAAATCGAGGGTGAGGTGAAAGTAGAGGATACTGGGCCCGTACGTGAGCCTGGGCCCGAACCTTGGATCGCGATTGTCCTTAAAGCAGAGGAAAGGCAGTGCATCAGTATGTAACAGAATGGTAGCTCCAGTTAATCTAGGATTGTTAGGAATTTGCGGTCCACAAAGGGCTCTGGGCCACGTATTGGGATTTGGTTTGGTGATAAGCAGAAGCAGTGGTGAAACTTTGGTCCAAAGGTAGGGGGGATCTGGAATCGAAACGTCGATCCTCTTTTGGAGACTGGCGCATGTATTTCTGGGACCAATGTCAGTTTCAGCAGAAAGTAGAGTGAACCACATCGATTCGGGACCGAGCCGGGCCCGGAATCCAAGCATGAAGAAGGGATTTTGGCTGAAGAAGGGGATCGTGGCAGGAACAAGACTCGGACCGGGCGTCGTAATTGGTCGGCTGAGGCTGATTGGTAACGCAGCAATGTCTTGTTAACAGAAGATCCGTATGCTTTATCCTAGACTGCTGAAGCGAAGCGGAAGGCAACATGAGAGGAATCGGGGGAACCGAGTCAAGTTCTCCCGTTAAGAAAGGGAAGCAGGAACCGTGGTTGACCAGAGGAATGGTGACGAACTGCCTGGAACAAAGGGCTCGATGATGGTAATGGAGGGGTAATCAGGAATCGACGTGAATGGAACAGCTTCTTGGACACCAATGTACACTTCAGAAGGGGATCGTAGGAGTCACGTTTGACAGTATGCAGGTGACAGCGCTGAGCGTGTAAGAGATCAGACGGGCAGTGGAGTGTTGTTTCACCTGAAAAGCCAGGCCCGGGTACTGCGACCGGGCCCTCACCCCTGTGCAACTAAGTGCACGGGCACACTCCTACAATATCGAGGCAAGGAACAGGAGGGTTCGTGGAAGGGATCGGAATCGTGAGGTAACGAAGGAAAGGGCTCGAAGTACGTCTTGAGTATTGCATGTCGTGAGACTTGTAGGGTTGTAGACCTACAGAGTAGGGAACCGAAGTTGACCCAGTCTGCTTGGAAGGTGACATTAAGGCATGGAAGGAATCGTCTGGAAAGTCAACCGGTTGGGAGGTGTAGTAGGAACGGTCCTGAACAACCAAGGGAATGAAGAAAAGGAACCGGGTCTGGCCTTGAGCCCAGGCCTGGATCGTGAGGACGAACGGCGAAGCAATCGCAGTCTAAACTCAGAAACGGCCGAAGATTCTTAACTTGAGAGGAAGAAATAGAAAACGGATCATAGAAACAAATGGTGCTGGGCCCAGCCGAGGCCGGCCGAACTCAAGTCTTGGTTACCCATGAAGAGGAGAACGGATCGAATGCCAAGTTGTTCAGTATGAAGGTTGTCCCAGTCGATGCAGAATAGAGGAAACATTCTGGTAGAAAGGAATCAAAGTGCGTGCAATAAGCACAGGAAGGTAACAGGTGTTGGAACCTGGTTCGACCATCGATAGACAAGCTAGTACTGAAAAATGTAAGAAGCGCGGGGTGAAGAATCGAGACAACGATCCTCTGCTTGAATTGGTGTGCTTGTGCTAAAAAGAGTAGATGGACAGTAGAACGTGGATCGTGAAAAGACCCTTCTTCTTCTTTGTATGTAAGGGCACAGTCTGGGCGTAAGGGCCCAGCCCGAGCCTTGTTTTTTTGTAGCAGGTAGTGGAATCGGACCGAACATAAGTTCCACAAGGGCAAGGAGACAGTGGACCACATGTCTGCAAAGGATCCGGATCGTGTAGGGACCCAGATCCGGTTTGTTGACATTCAACAGGAAAGGAATTGGGGTGGCAGTCGTCGTAGAAGAACCGTGATTTAGTAGCTGTAGACGGGACCGAGCAGAGGAACGATGTGCAGGTGGCAGCGAATGTCAGTTGCGGGCGGCTTCGGATGCAAAAGCTACTTAGTGACAAGACACAAAGGCGGTCGTTGAGATGACGAGGGTGTGGAACCGAGGAGGAACCAATGAAGCAAAGAACTCTGTTCACAAAGCGGGCCCGGACGAGCTAAGCATGCCCGGGCCTTGGCTCATACTTGCTGAGTCGGAGGATGGCAGCCGTCAGGTTGAAAAACAGCGATCCCCTGGAAGATGTAAGAACGGTACAAAGCCTAAGTGGCCGATGGTTCTTTCCCTCCCCCCCCCCTCGGTCCAGGACCTAGGAGAAGGCAGAATCTTGACTCTGCTTAAGGAAGGAGACCGGAATCGACATAGTATCAGACTGTAATGGTGACACGTGAAGAGCCATGGTGAAAGAACTTTGTTGCCAAAGGACCCCCATCTGATGCTGGGGCCCGGTTTCGGCCTACTAGCCGTGGCTGCCTAGCAGTCGCGGGATAGATGTAACAGCAAAGGAAACCGAGCCAAGTGCGGGCGGAGGCCCAAGGCGAGAAAGCTGATTACCACCATAAGAAACACACAGCCTGCATGGAGCAGGCGGAAAGGTGGTGCAGTTCCTACATGGGAACAGGAATCGTTGTTCCCATCAGGAATCGTTGTAGGAATTGGTAACGAATGAAGCGTCAATCCCCGCCGATCTGCTTGCCATGAAGGGGCTCGTGAACCTGCTTCATGAACGCGACTCCGGACAGCTGAATCGTGCGGATTGTTGTGGACGACAGCGGGGTTCAATCCTCGTTTCACACAATCCTCTTCTTACCATGATGAATAGGGTGGAAGTAGATGACGGTTCTTCCGTCTCCTCCCACCCAGATACGGGACCGAGGATCACCATGGATCCGAGGGAAAAAGCAGAACGTGAATCCGCTTGTGGAAGGAGACCGGAATCGATGAAGAGGAACCGGTAAGCTGTAAAGATGTATCTCCGTCCAAAGGGGTGGCTGGAACCGAGAAGAACCGTGAACACAGTCCGGGTCGGGCAGATTGCAGAACGGAATAATCGATCCCACTCTTGCTAGGTAGCTAGCCAACGAAGCCACGGTTACACTGGGCACACCCTTAACAGCAATAGATGGTAAGGAGCACAGGAACCGGGATTGTAAGGGTACGTAGCTGATGAGTCGTGGATTGGATGGCAGCTGAACTTGCTGCATGAACTCGATACCCGTGCAGATCGGGAATCATCCCAATCCTTTTCATATCCGATCCTCTTCGGATTAGGAAGAAAGATGCTTGAGATCGTTGTGAGCCCAGTTTCTGTATAGTCCAGCCCAGTTTCTGTCATGCGCAATAGGACACGAGCCCGGCAAGGAAGCTAACTTTCAAAGTTAGGGATATAGACCTCGGATTGGGGGAAACTCTTATTTAAAATAAGGTAATGCATATTTTCGTGGCTATAAAAAAGCCGCGTAGTAAATTGCTGCTATACGGCTTGAAATTGTTGAAATACGCCGTTCTCTTGCATGTTGCACACACGGTATACCATAGTCCATATGGAGTAAGTCAAAACGGTAATACAGCTGCGAGGTCAAAAAACTGTTCTTTTCTTGGATTTATTATTTAAGGAATTTAAGATTAAAGTGTTAAAAAAATAAAATGATTATATAGCCTTGTTCGTACGACCTCATGATCATACAACTGTTGACTTTTAGCCTGGTAGGTACTGCTGTAACCATGTAAGTCGTATATCATGCAAGTAGTGGAAGTAAGGTGACGTTTCACAAACAACACGACAGAAGTGGAATGGAAGTGGGGGGAGGGGGGAGGTAGATCCAAACTGGCCTGTAATAGTGGATGTGACCTGTGGACCCATTTGCAAGATGGAGTGGGAGAATTTCTCACTTCCATGTCAATGGATTCTTAGTCAATGGGGCCTACACGTGAAAAATGACCAATGTTCTTGTCGGCCATGATGATAATGACGTTAAGACAAATCACCATCAGCCATGATGAAAATTCAACTTCTTTTAAGGTGTATAATAATACTACTTTCCCACGCAAAGTGGTAAGGAGATTGGAAGGGCATGGTCCAATAACACCCACCCTAGTTAATGGTAAAAAACAAAATACAAAGTCCTGGCAAGAATGCTGGCTGTTTAAAAGCTTTATGAGAAACAAAAATTGGTTAATGGTATCTTGAAGAATACGTGTTTGAACACCACGACCAAACGGGTGGCAACTGCTTCCTCAGGAAAGGGGTTCCTACCTGGAATCAACCTCATGGCAAAGAAATTTTGTCAGCACTCCCGACTGGACTCTGGGAATGTAAGTTTCAACAAGAGATTCCGCGTGGAGCGCTCCACACCGAAGCGGGATAAAAGGCAACTCTTCCTTCACGAAACCACTAACGGTGGAGAGATATGGTAAGGGGTAAATTAACCCCGGGGAAAGCGTTTGAGAAAACCCCCGGGATTTTGAAAAATCAAAAGGGGTGAGATTTGCTCTTGCTCAAGTCGAGGGGAAAGAACCCCTGGGGTTTTGGTTAAAACACCCTCGGATGTCAATCAAACTACCAAAGGTTAACCATAGAGTAAACTAAAGTGGAAGTTCACGTGATATTCTAAGTCAAAACAAAGCTTGCCAAGCACTACACTGATTGCTTAATCCTTCACGCTAATTTTTGTGTGGTAATGGCAACAATAAAAATGATTGTTGTTGCCCTTCCTCTTGGAAAATTTTTTTGTCAAGCCTCGCGTCCTTTCTACTGAACAGTGTTGTATCGGGTAAACGCTGGGTCATTTAGGTTTCGACTAGGTCAGCCAGTCAAAGGGTATGAGCGTCTGACTTTGAGTCAGATGAACAACCTATTGACTTGGTGTGATTCTGGCAACCAAATGATCGCAACTAAAGTCACTGAATAAAGTAAAAAGTGTGTTTTTTTAATGTAAAAAAAGCATCACAAAATAATTTGTTTTTAGGACAGTATTTTATATTTGTCAGTAAACTCTGCAGCCTATTGAGTTAGTGGGATTCTGGCAACCAAATGATCGCAACTAAAGTCCCTGAATAAAGTAAAAAGTGTGTTTTTTTAACGTAAAAAAAGCATTACAAAATAATTTGTTTTTAGGACAGTATTTTGTATTTGTCAGTAAACTCTGCAGCCTATTGAGTTGGTGTGATTCTGGGAACCAAATGATCGCAACTAAAGTCACTGAATAAAGTAAAAAGTGTGTTTTTTTAATGTAAAAAAAGCATTACAAAATAATTTGTTTTTAGCACAGTATTTTATATTTGTCAGTAAACTCTGCAGCAACGTCTTACGCTTTGATGAACGTTATTTAAATTTAGTAGCTATTGTTAGCATTTTGAATCTAAATTTTGCTTTTACCCTAATTGGTGCATTTGATTATAATATGACATGATATTACAGTAAAGCAATGGATTCACAACATAGAAACCAGTACCATAATTACAGGTTTAATGTTATTTATTTAAGAAAAACCAGAGATACTAATTCAAAAACGTTGAAGCGTAGACAGCAAAATGTAATGCTCTATCTCTAAAATAAGTAAGCCGATTAAAAACTAACCTAAGATGTCGTACTAACATAACTTTTTAAGTAACATAAATGTTAAGTGACGCCTCTTTCTGAGGTTCGCCTCCAACGTCACTTTGTACCTTACATCGTTTCTTTTCTTGTTTCACTAATTTAAATGTATAAAAGCATCGCTTCATTTAAAACCTGTGTTAGTACCACAGTTTACTTAGTCTTTTCTTGTTTAACTGATATTAGGGATTTTCCTTTTATGGAATGTTAGATCCTGATGTCTATGCTTTAACTCTTATACAAATTGTATGTCTACAGCTATCTGTTTGGTGTAAGGGGTGTAAGATACATTACACTGGCGTCAATAGACGTAAAATGGAATACGATAGAAGGTAATAAATCTGTTTTCTCTGTAGTAATGAAAGATTATAAGATAATTATTCAGAACAAAAGAGATAAGTCAAGTCGACTTTAACTTACGACGACTTGAACTCATGTCACATGGATATTCAAGTTGGAGTGAGGTAGAACGACAATGGGTACATGGTAGTATAGTATAGAATCAACCTAATCCCCTCCTTGTTTCTAGGTCCTCATTCAGCTAGCTGGGCTTTCGTCTTCCGGCATGCGCTCTTTTCAACCAATGATAGCAATGCTGTCCGACGAGCGACGTTGAAAATCGGTATTAGGCGGATACATGTAGGTTCTTAAAGTGCTTCAACTCCTTATGTTGATGAGGTGATTTGAGATAAAACGGCCTGAAAGTGATTTTAGGTTGTTATATGGACGTTCTTAAAGTGCTATACAAGCTGAATCGATGTAACTTACGGCGTCTTGAGCGTAAGCTATTAACGAACGTCTACGTACACTCGGACAATGTCAAGAAAACAAGATAGTCTGAAAACACCTAACTGTTGCATACAATCGATTGAAAATGTGTGTGCATTCATAGAAAAACGTTTAAAACTTCAGTTTCATAATTTTTCCTTCTTCAGCTATTGTTTTCAGGTAACCCGTAAAATCGTACTGAACATTTTACTCTGCCCCTGTCTTGGGTAGAATTAAACCTCAACTTTTAAAGAGTATTTACCGCAGGGTTATTTTCCCCGATGCATAGCTCACCACATCATTTTCCCCTGGGATATTTGGGAAGTGGAATGCTTTTCCCTGAGGTTTTCTACTCTATACTTTCCCGGGGGTTAGCACAAAATTTCCGGAGTTCGACCACCTCGACTCTTACCTCCCCTTCTGTTTTCCCCTGATCATAGCTCACGTTTTTGCAACCCCAGGGTTTTTTTTTTACCCAGGGGAATTGAACACCCCGGACCATATCTCTCCACTGTAAGAATTATAAAAGTAAGCACAATATCTACCTTCACCCTACGTAATTTGAAAAAAATCAAGACACAGTTTTACAAAGCGCTGACAGTAAGTTAGGTCATGCAGGTTTACTACTTGTCAGGCTCTCTGTAACGGCGATGAACAGATTTTAACCTCGTCGATATCTTTCAACTGTGATGGTGACCGCATAAGACTATCATACTCAAGCAAGTTGCAAACAGAGACTTCTGTCATGAGATTCTCAGGAGTGAAACCATGATTCACAATGGCAAACCATCGAAAAACCGTTCTGTAATCTTCACGAAATGTAAACACAGCTTGAGTATTGATGCAAACCAAATCCGAAGGTTACGGATGGTATGTAAGTTAAGCAGAAGGTGGTAGTCAATGGCGTAAGAAAATGAAGATTTTGTTGGCCCGTGTGAATAGAGTGACATTTAAAATGGGGCATCTTCCTCTGCCAGGAATTCACCCAGGCGTGAAAATATTAATTCCAGCAGAAAGCACCGAATGATCAATGGAGTGTACAATAGCAGACCCAGATCTAGATTTAAGGGTTTGTTTAACATCTCTGTAATGTGTGGCGCAGTGGCAACCCGGACCAGTGCACTGTAACTGAGGTTGGTGCTAATGACTTAATACTGGACTGAACTGGAATTTTGTTTTTTGTTGTCTGTCCTGTTGTATGCTGATTTGTATGTTAAATGAGAGCAGTCATACGTTCATACGGTCCAGTTTGGTTGAAAATTTCCTGACAAGTAGTCTTCGTACAAAATCGATGTGCCATTAAGCCTCTATACCTCATTATTAAAACTTAACCCTTTTACTGTCTGCTGGTTGTAAGCAAAATCAATCAAGTAAATAAGAAAGATTATAATCCGGGACAGGGGTCGTTCAAGTATTATGTCATCAAGAAATTAGCCATTTTAACCCCCTCTCTCGTCGTTATCGATCGTCATCAACTGCTCAATTCCTCCTACAGTATGACGTCATTTCTAACTCCCAGAGGGAGTGGGTTCCCTGTTATTTCAGTATTTCTGATAACTTTTTTTTGCGTATTTTCACCCTTTTACTGGGAAAACGGTGCTTACATCATCAGCTGTTCGACCCCCCTCCCCCTTCGTCATCAATCGTCACCAGCTGGCGAACCCCCTCCCCTTTTCTAATGAAGTAATACTTGAACGACCCCACAGAGCCTTCGGGTAACCCGCTAATAAGAAGGGTTAGAGAAAGAGTTTGCAACGAAAACCCTTTATGATCAATGTGAGATAAAAGCAGATAGCTGTATGCTAAGTTTTCCACAGAACGAGGTAAATTGGAAATAAACCATCAACGAAAATTATACACTAGAAATAACGTGGTAGAGTAAGCCGACTTTATGCACTTACGTTTCATACATGTGACGTGACCCGGATTCGAACCTGTCAACCAGTCCATCACCAGATCGCTACCATACAGCCTTTACTGATATGGCCACTTGACCACTGGCATAAAGATAACGTACTGAACCAGTTATTAAGGTCACAGTTTTGACGAAAACTGCATACATACGAATGTGCTTGGTCACAGGCAATGGAGAGGGAATACAAATCAATATACACTCACAAGGTTCAACGAAGGAGAAACAAATGAATATACACTCACAAGGCTCAACTAAGGAGAAACAAATCAATATACACCCACAAGGCTCAACGAAGGAGAA
>JAHWFP010026382.1:0-25961 GCA_023313725.1 Lithobius niger
CCAGAATGGGCAAATCGGAATCAAACCCAAAAGGGGATTCAAACCGCAACACATCCTCTAAGCAGCCACCCCGGGCCCGGTTTGTCTGGATGTCCCTTCACCTCTTTCGGACTAGTGCTTGCGACGGGTGTTAAACCTGCCCGCCATACACACCGTAGGCGCACTCGCAAACCGTAGTGTTGAGGTTGCTAGTGTTCAAGACGGACTAAAAACCCTCCGCCACGTAGACCCTTGGCACACTAGCAAACCGTGATCTTGGGTTCCCTTTTAGTCGCCTCCTACGACACGCAGGGGTACGGTGGGCTTAAGGGTCTAAAAGTCAAAACCTGTAAGGAACACGGACAAGCTTTGAATGTAAGGGTCTAGGTGTCAAATTTGGCCGGTAAGACGCTGCTAAGCATTAGACCCTAACTACCAGGTTTTTGAGGAAAAGCTGTCCGAGATCGTCCTATAAAGACCCATGTGATGATGCAATGATAGTGGGGGTGTGGGTTTCCTAGTTTGTTTTAAGTGGACATTGTTTTTTCGGTTTGGTAACATGGCAGCGATTCCAAGCAAGACAACTTGCTACAAGAGTAAGCGTGTACATCCATTCTGTCTGAGTTACTAAGTCATTAATAAATGGACATAAATCGCTGGAAATAATATTAAGGAAAACTGGAAATTAGCCAACAGCGAAAATCGTACACTAGAAATAACGTAGTTCAGTAAGCCACATTTATTCACTTACGTTTCATCGGAGTGTAACGGAGAGATTAAGGCACTATGCAAGTGATCTGGGGCGAACTGGGTGGCCGGTTCGAATCCGAATCATGCCACTCCGATTTTACGTAAGTGTATAAAGGTGACTTACTGAACTACGTTATTTCAAGTGTATGATTTTCGCTGTTGGCTAATTTCCTAATTTCCTTACGAAGTCATTAACATGATCACCGGGTAGTAAGGGTGTAATGCTTAGCAGCGTCTTACTGGCCAAATTTGACACCTAGACCCTTACAGTCAAAGCTTGTCCGTGTTCCTTACAGGTTTTGACTTTTAGACCCTTACTTTTAACTTTTAACGATACGTTTTTGTTTATTAATCCGTGTTGCTTTGAGAATTGTAATAAATAGGTGTGGTGGGGGATGAGGGGTGGGGTATGTGTGACACCTTTATAATTAATTTGTTGTTTTTGTTGCGTCGCCTTAAGCTCGGTAAATAGCTATGGCGCTTACTAACCTGGCTATCGCTAATGTTAACAATAGAAACAAATCCTTTAATCTTCAGTCTATGTCTAGAAAGCGGGCGTTTGCTAAATGGCATTGTTGCATAATAACAATGTTTAAAACAATGTAAAACAATCAATCTGGTCGTTTAGAGCTCCGTAACCCCTGAACCACTTGACCAATTAGAATAGGCCTTATGGAAAGGCCACATCTACGGAGCAATACCTGTAAAATGAGCTAAGAACCAGCTTTACAGGACAAATAGTTTGACCTGTAGAGAGGACAGACGAAAGGTACATCCCCAGAACAAGAACTTGTCTATTTGGCCCCTGTCTGTATCTCGGGTTTGGTTGGACTGAATTTCACAATTTTTGGATTGTAGACAGGCCTTGACTAGTAAAGGCTAGATTCCAAATTTGGTTTAAATTTTTTTAATTTTGACGGAGTTATAAGCTCTCAAAGTTGAAAGTTTAACACAAGAGATCCTAGGTCGACCCTTACTAACACTGGCGCCAGTGTTAATAATACGCTTAGGTTGGGCAAGCAAATTCATCATTATGCACTATAATGAAAGAGGGCGAGCGACCGACAATGTCAAACAAACGGGTGTGGCCTGTAACAATCCGTAACAATCGAAATACTGCTTTAATAATGCTACCTCTTAGAGCAGACTTGAAGAGTTTCAAAGTTGGTACAGTAAGAATCACTGCATGCACGACCGTTGTTGTATTTATTGCGCTTGGTATCAGAAGGGAGAAACGGGCAATTGATCGTCCTCCATTGAAAAAAGACATTTACTTCCATAAGAAAACAAATCAGCAGGGGTTAAAATGGAGGGGGGGGGGGGGGCATGGAGGAAAATCGGACCATACAACTGGGTAGGCCGCAAGGGGGTTCGGAGGAGGAAGCAGGGGGCAGTCGGCACCCTTTTCATTTCATACTGCCCACTACAGTATTTCGCTCAGGTATGCGGGAACTGGCTAGTGTTCTTAAAAAGTGTTAAATATATAAGATTTCGGTTATAACTCCGAAACGGTAGAAGATATCACGAAATTCATAATAACCTTTTTTGTTCAGAATTTTATTGCGAACATAAAAGGTTCAGTATAAAATTCTCTTTGGGCAACACTGAAAGGAGTTACGACCGATTATTTCCGTATATGTCCGGAGCGGCCGCCATCTTGGATTTATGACGTCACACAGGCCTTCTGCCACAAATTCAAGCAAAACACCTGGTAAAGCATGACTGCAGAGCATATGAGGAATGTATTCCAGGTGGTCATTCAATGTCATCACGAAAAATCCTACGGCACCACATATGCCCCAGGACTACATATTTTTGTAATTGGAACCAAACGTCTATTTCTCACAAGAAAAAAAGTTAAATTTGTATCTGGGGGTTGAGGGGGGCAGGGCGCTCCAACGCAAGCTCAGTGGGTGGCTCCCATCTTAGGGACAAAACAACGTCCTATGAGTCAGGTGCCTAATTCCAATTCTGTAGGGCTTTCGGTGGGGAGCAACAGACTTTTGGACCACCCTGTGTACTGATTTGTATATTTAATTTCATATGTATTTTTTATACTTTATTTTTTTATAGTATTTTATTTAGTTCTTGCAGGATCTCGTCCAGGCAGTCTGCATTTTTAACTCCAAAAGTCAACGGAAATAGGTTTGCATCTGAATTAATTAATTGATTTTTTTTTTTTTGGTAATCAACTTGATAATGCTGTACGTCGACGTAAGAATGGCTTCGTTTCAAAAGCTATTCGAAAAAACTAATAAAATGGCGTATTGTGAACATAAAAAAATTTGTTAAATTGTCGAAAAAAACGTTATTTAACTGATACCGAACTGATGCCTGATACCGGGACCAAACACCCTTAGTCAATATTTGCAGAAATATATACAGATCGAACTTACTTCGGTTCCCTCTGGATTTAAAGTTAGCCTTTACAATTACAAACCAGTTTTTAATTCAAGCATACATTTATCTAATTAATTTTTTTAAATCTAGGTTCAGGTTCTAAGGCCAAACGTTCACGTTCTACCTTGTTTTGATGAAGTTAACCGTTCATTCTAATTCTCTTTTTCTTTAAGGTCTAATGCACTTGCTTCAGTCTGTTCGTACCTCAGAATACATTTTTCCTTAGTACACTTCATTTTAGTTTTGTGTTTAGCTTATCATAGTAAATATCGTTTTCACCGCACAAAGTTTGTAAAATTTGTATCGGCAGCCGTTGCTGGCGTTTGAGCTGCCCCCATCCTGTGCTGATGCGCCGGACGTTTGTGGGTAGACCAGGCAGACGCCATTGATTGAAGACTAAGGTCATCGGCCCCAGCTCGGCGCAGGTATGGAGTGGTGGACTGTTCCTGGGCCTGTGGCGGATGTCTTTACAGAGGAGCTCCCAAGAAGTTCGAGTCAAGTCCAGACTGTATTATTATAGGCCAATGTGCGCATGCATGCCATGACGTGCATTGTAGTCATGGTGTCATGCTTTGTTTGTCATGCATGGTTACCATTGGTATTATAATCATCATTCCATTCCAATTCCTCCAAACTGCAACACGTAGGAGTGAAGCCTTAATTTATACGCCTTTTGGACCATCAAACATTTCGATCTTTAATACCAAAATTATTCTGCAACATACGTAAGACTATGTATTTACCACCAATACTTTTCCCTAATCTTTAAGTCCAGCCAACCGCCAATGTAAAACCGCAAGGGTTATTCCGTGTGTAAGTCGGGCGAGCATAAAATTGCAACTCCACCGCAATAAAACCCAATGGAACCTAATAACCAGCGTCAGTTTTACATGCCAAGCCATAACATCAACTACCACTGAACACCCGTCAATACAAATTGTCTAAGGTTGGTTTTACAAACCTGCCTTTTTTTACATTCTGAACAACGATTGACACTGCAAGAAAAAATAAAGATACTTGTAAAAATGTTGTGGAAAAAGAACGATTACCACTGATTAAAATTACATTTAAGACAACCTACCTGCAACCTTGTTGTTCCGGCAATTCTCGTTTTCCTTTTCTAGCACAATTTTTACACATCACCACACTCAACCACTGTCACGTTTCGTAGTTTTAGGACTCCTTGAGCGTCTTGAACTTTTTCCGTTACGTAACTTCAGTCACCGTTTCTATTCGGTTTTCGGAATTTTTCACTAACCAACTTGTGGACTTCGCCTAATTTCTTCTGGAATATCCTTCACCTTGCCACCTTACGTCAGTTTTCGGGCTTAACTGTAGAACACGGAGAATCCTATCTTTCTCTGGCGTTCTTGCTAGTACCTACCTCTACCTTCTTAATGCGTCGAATTCTCCACGAACGATTGATGTTTTGAGTAAATGTCCGCTACTACTACGTGTGAATTTGCACGTTGCACATTGTGAATTTTCGCGTGTCAGGATTTCGTACACCCATAGCTGACAAGTAAAGTGTAGTCTCTTGGCGCTGTTCGGTTCTACCATGAAACTGGGATGGAGAATACACTCTGGTGTTAGTTTTCGACTGGTGCATAGTTTTTCGTATATGTAAAAGCTGGGTAACATGTAAAGAAATAAAAATGAAGAAAAGCAGGAAGAAAAATACGGGGTTTTGTTGGTGTAGACACGGTATATTTTGAAGAATAATGCTGCTACATGAACAGGGATTTTTTTTTCTCACATTTAAGAATCATATTTTGTCCTTGCACGGATTCCCTTCAACCGCCAAAACTAAGTCTCCCATTTCACGATTCAATAAAAAAAAAAAAAGCAAACTATTCATAGAAATATCCTCTGGTGGCAGAATTATCCATGGAAAAAAATTGCTATACCAGTAAAATGAAAATTCGGTCGAGTTGAGTCCTGGTCACGGTTGTGACCTTAATAACGGGTTCAGTGAGTTATCATCATGCCAGTGGAGGATATGGCCATAACGGTTAAGGCACCATGAAAGTGATGTGGGGGCGAACTGGGTAGCCGGTTCGAATCTGGGTCATGCCACTCCGACGAAACGTAAGTGAATAAAGGTGGCTTCCTGCACTACGTTATTTCTAGTGTATAATTTTCGCTGTTGGCTAATTTTCAATTTTTCTTAATATTTTTTACAGTGATTTGTCTCTATTTGTTTATTCGTTTATAAGCAGACACAAAAGCCAACCAAAACCAATTCAAACATTTTTTATTATGATTGAATTTCAGAAGAAAACTGGATCAACTCGAAAATTTCTGTTCCACACTCTCCCCCCCCCCCCTCTCCCCCATCGAAATATTAAATTTGTCTTTGATACGAACGACCATGTTTATATGTTGCCACTTTTAATACGAGTGTGCTTGTTTGTCTTGTTTGGTTGATTCCTTTAAATTTTGCGTCAGCTACCAGCTACAGCTCGATCGTAGAATTGCACGGACGGATTTTCAATATTTTTTTCAACAAAAAATTTCCATGCGGCTATATGTACATATGACTGCACGCTTCTGCAGTCTTCCATGAGTCGACAACATCGTTGACCTTCATAAACCTTTTTGTCATCACTACGAAAACAATAGTAAATGATACGACTAGCTCAAAAGCGAAGCAAAATGGCCGCCTACTGACGTCATGTGCGAAACTGCAGAAGATTCTCCAGAACGAGCTGGGGGGGGGGTTTGGCTTAATGGCGCGTCGACAGCTTGGTCATTAGCGCCAACCTCAGTCACAGTGCAGTGGTCCGGGTTGCCACTGCACCACACATTACAGAGATATTATTCAAACCCCTAATCTAGATCTTGTCATACATCTGTACCTCCTGCAAAAATTGAAAAACACCGGACAGGAGGACAGACTTATCGCCCAATTGACGCACAATGTCATGCGGAAGATGGAAACGACGACGAAAACCATCAAGATGGCAACAATCAACAAGGAAGTGCCGGACCGTAAGTGGCCGCTGACACCAATAACATTCAGGAGGGTCAACCCCCCGCAAAAGGAAACAGTGAGAAGGTCGAGTGTGACCAATGCGCAAACGGGCCAACACCACCTTCTCACGGCGACTGCGGCGACACGCCGAGTGCCATTCCTCTACATTGCCTTTAATAGCTCGTAATTTATTGCCGTCCTGTCCATCCCACGAGGCTTGCCAAAAAGCGTGTAACCTCAGACGCAGAGTTGGAAAGGCGTCCGAGGGAACAAGGCTGAGATCCCTTCCGAGAGGGCCAGAAAGGGCCCCTTTTGCTGCAGAATCCGCTTGCTCATTTCCACCTATCCCAACATGGCCCGGGATCCAGCAGAAAAGCACGGTTTTTCGCTGGCCAGGCAAGCGGGAAAGCAAAGCTTGGACACGTTGTGTCAAGGGGTTCCGAGGATTGTAATTCGCCAAGGACACCAGGGCACTCATGGAATCGCTAAAGATAATGAAATGCGTGCCCTGAAGGCCAAGGATCCATTCCACCGCCCAACCGAGAGCCAAAAGCTCTGCAGAAAACACAGAATAGCCTGATGGAAGGCGATGGGCAACCGTCACTCCCTTACAAACACAAGCACAAGCCACGCCAGCGTGTGACTTCGACCCATCAGTGAACAGCCGCTGATAACCGGCGTACTGAGAACTCAGCCGCCGGAACTCCTGCAAGTACCTTGCTGGTAGAGTGGAACCCTTCGGGAGGGACGCCAGAGCGAAAATGAAAATGCCACTTGGGACAAGCCAAGGGGCCACTGGCATCCCCCCAACGAGCTGGGCAACAGACGCTAGAGTGGAGTATCCTATCCATCACATGTGGTGTGAAAGTATATAAGTTCATGATTGTACCAACTGCAGTGATGACCACAGTTGGGCTTCCCACGCCTTGCCTTTCTGGACAGAGGTCCGTAGGCTGTCCGTCTAGCTGTAACTTGTTCCGTTGCAAAACCACTATGTCTTGAAGAAGGAAAAGTAGACTGGTTGTGTCGTTAAACCGATTACACACTATAAGTTTTCATTTCGAACTGCTTGTGGAAATAAACAACAACCTAACTTTCCCGTTTGCGCAGGAAATGTTGTACAGTTCTTCAGTGGGGGGGGGGGAAATTGAGGCTTAATGGCTTCTGTGGGCTTACCGACCGACCCTGAGATCGTCATGCAGTCAAAACCTGTTCTAGCTACGCACCAACCACTGACCATAAACTCTCACGTCTCCACCTGGTCTTAACTGTGCAATAACTACCAGAGCTTACTATAACAGTCAGTCAGTATCACTCCAGAGGCGGTTCACCAAGACCTTGCCGGGTCTGCGAAACTTACAATAGAGTAGTGACACGACGTAGTATTATTGTATATAACTCTATGCTCGAGCCTTAATGGGTTAGCTGCAAGGGCACTGCAGAGAGAAACAGAAGGGCGTCATACTGAAGCCGATGCTGTGAAGAGTGATTTCTTAGACCTAAAACGCGCGATTTTTGTTGTTGGAGAAAACAACGTTATTTTAAGCTTAAGAAATCCGCTCTCCGTTGTTTTTGCCTCAATTTTTATGTAGTGCACCTTGTAGTTATACTCTCCAAAACCCATACTAGTGCCAATATGGCGGCAAATGTCACTGCTCTATACAGTCAACGACTTAAATACCTTAAACTTGATTCTCTTGAATTACGCAAATTAAAAGCCGATCCAATCCTAACTTTCAAAATTTTGCATAGTATATTACCATTTGACATCCCATTTGTTGAGCATTGCAGTACTACATTTAATAGGGGTTACCCATTAAAATTATGAATTCCAAATTAAACTGAAGGAAACATTTTTTTCTGCATTAGGGTTATTCCAGCTTGGAATTCGCCGAGTGAGGAGACAGTCTCGTCTCCTTCGGAGTATATCTTTAGGAAATTACTAGACAAACACTATTTAAATGTATTCCTTTTGCGGCCGAAATTTTGTACTTAAAGGAATTAGCCTATCTGTTTAAATGAGTGTGCTGTCTGTGATAAAGTACCCTTACTTCGCCCATTTGTCACTTGTAGCAAATAAAGTGTTATTATTATTATTATTATTATTATTATTATTATTATTATTATTATTAGTATTATTATTGGAGCGGAGTTCTGCTTATGAATACACTCAATGCAATCTTTGTAATCGCATCACGCAATAACCACTGCATCACAACATGGCCGATTCCGGATTTTTTTTACAAAGCATCTCTAGATGTGTCACTATCAATGTACAAAATATGGTTTTAATTGATGCAGTGGTTATTGCGTGATGCGATTACCAAGATTGCATTTGAGTGTATTCATAAGCAGAGCTCCGCTCGGCCTTCGGCCTCGCTTCACTTCAATGATAGCAATTGAAACCATGAATGTGCCATCGTCACTTGTGATCGCAAGTGGTCGCCATCTTGAAATTTGAAATTATTATACTTCGATGTCCTTCACATTTAGAATGAAGACGTTGTAGTTGCTAACAATTGAAACAATGAATGTGCCATGGTCATATTAATCTGTAATGCATGCCATCTTGCAATCAGGCAACCGTTCTGAAACTATGTATATTATTGCCTGAATTTGATTCAAACAAAAATGAAAATTAAAAATAAAATAGAAGTCATACTCCATCTCTAGGTTGGGTGTGTTGCGCATTCTTCTCGTTGCAGACAATACCGTCAACTTCACTGTTTTATAGTTGAGTTGCAGTTCTGAAATCAATACGTATTAATAAAAAAAATGCAGAACATTAAATGTTACGAGCAAGGGTCTAAAAGTCAAAACCTAGAAGAAACACGGACAAGCTTTGACACTAAGGGTCTAGGTTTTAAATTTTGTCAGTGAAAGGCTGATAAGCGTTATACCTTTACTTCCCTGTAGCCAGCTTTCGTTCTTAATAATAGAAAGCAATAAATACAATTCGACGAAAAAAACCGTAGTAGATCCTCGTAAAAAGACCCATGTGATAAGGCGGTTTGCTTTATGTTGAAAAGCAACATAAAGCAAACATGTTACAAATATGTAACATGCAGCATATAAGCTGTAGCTGCATTGGTTTTCATTAAGTGCCTTAAATCTACGAAATTCGTATAATGATATCATTAAACAAAGTTCTTTAAAGATGTTACAAGGACAAAAACCCTCTAAATCCATACATACACACGTTGCGTTTGAATAGACTAGAATTATATTACAAAGTTGTATTTACAAAATGGGCTTACTAAGTTATTAAGAAAGTCCAATGTTATTGGGGATGTGCGTTTCCTGCTTTGTTTTAGGTTGACTTTTTTTTCGGTTTAGTAACAAGGCAGCGTCGCAGCCTGTATTATTGGTTGTCATCAATTACCTTAAATGTACGAAATTCGTGTAAAGATAATAATAAAAACTCTGAAGGCAAATGACAAACTTTACAAGAAAATTGTGTTCTTAAAGTTCTTTAAAGATATTCCAAGAACAAAGAAATCCTGCTTCATACGCACGTTATGTCTGAATAGACTAAAACTATAGCCATCACAATTGTCGGTTAAAAATGTGTTAGCTTTTAGGCCTATTTTACATTTTAGGCGTAATTCTCACCTTTTAGGCCTAATTTTAACCAGCGGTTTTAATTTCGTAAGTAGCAGCTAACGGCGATATGGATTGTATAGTAAGCCTATTCATTTTTGCAACACGGTGCACCTACAGGCACACAGTTACAGTGTTACAACGTAACGCGCAATGTAGCGTATATAGATCAGTGGTAGTAGGGAAATGACGAGAGACGCTGTTGATGAAGCCAACAGAGACTCGTAGCAACCTGACGTATGCATGGTAACATTATTTTATTATTATTATTTTTTTTTACTGAAATTTAAAATAAATAAATACATGTTGATTGTCGCCATCTTGATGGTGTTCGTCGTCGGTTCCATCTTCCGCAGTTGGGCGATAAGTCTGTCCTCCTGTCCGGTGTTTTTCAATTTTTGCAGAAGGTACAGATGTATGACAAGATTTAGATTAGGGGCTTGAATAACATCTCTGTAATGTGTGGTGCAGTGGCAACCCGGACCACTGCACTGTGACTGAGGTTGGCGCTAATGACCAAGTTGTCGACGCGCCATTAAGCCTCAATCCCCCCCCCCCCCCCACATTTTTAGGCCTAATTTTAAAAATGCAGTTTTAATTTCGTGTAGCAGATATAGGCCTAATGGAGAATTTGGCTCAACGGTAAGCCTATTCATTCGTGCAACAATGCGACGAGACTATTTTAAACGAAGCTAAAATCCATTTGTTTTTATTAAGTGTTACCTTAGGATTTTAATTCGACGATCAAATGTTATTATTTAATTTAGTTACCTCGAAGAATTCTATTAGCTATAAGGAAGTAACGATGTTTTAATTTGCCATGTGATTCAACTAATTTCTCACACTGAATCTAACCTTGTAAACAATGGTCATCAATAGCTGGTACCGTTGCGAAGTTGAAAAAAGTGACTGACGGACGGACGGACGGACAAAGTCGTTGCAATAGTCTTCTCAGGCGGTACGGCTGTACAGAAGACTAAAAAACTCTACAGTTGTTGTTTTTTTGGGGGGGTTGGGGAGAAATTGTTATGTAATTTTTTGAGGGGATGCACGCCAAGTGTAACACCGGCGTTACAAGGAGGAAGGGGGGGGGGCTAAATTGATAGAACAAAGCGTGACGTAATTTATGAACTCTCCATAATAGTGCAGTAATTGCAGACAAATCATTAAATCCTCGTGTCAAAGCAGTGTAAAGTATGGTAATAAAACAGTTATAACATGGATTTTGCAACAATGGACCGATATAAGTGATTTAATGCACGTTTTTGGTGAAGCGACGTCCTCGGAGCTGTGCAACACCCTCTTTGGCTTCGCCCCCTCGGACGATTCCACAGCTCCTCGTACGTCGCTTCACCAAAAGTATGCATTAAATCACTTATACCGGCCCATTGTTGCAAAATCCATGCTATAACCATTACTTAATTCGCCATTGTTGTGATATACAATCTATATTCGAAAAACTAATGATTTCGACGTCTACAGAATAACTAAAACATATAACATGTACGCGCTGCTGACACATGCACATTCATTCAGCCTTATTCCAAGGAATACAAACACCAAATAGCATTCGAGTTTTATTCATCATGTTTCAAACATCAAGTTTCATTTGAATCTGTTTATGCTTTGGCCGCAACTGCGGAAGTGATCAACAGGTATGCAAGACTGGCGTGGTCAAATTTCACGAGGGTAATTTTACCTCCAGAGCCCCATGTTTTGAAATAAGTCAACTATGCCTGGCGAAACAGACCCACAGACACGCACCCAAAAACTGGGTCATGAGGGGAGGGATTGAGCCTTAATGGCGCGTCGACAGTAGATCAATAGCGCCAACTGGGTCATGATGCAGCAAAACTGTGATGGGCGAATCCGCGACAGAATGCCACCCGGCAAAATGGATCTTTCCACCAACAATATGCCACTTCAAATCTTTTTTTACTGAAATTTAAAGTAAATAAATAATTTTTTTTAAAGTCACAATCAAATCGCCACGCTTAACATCGAAATGCCCTGCAAACAGCTTGGAGTAAAATTGGAGTGTGTTTCACACCTTCTTCAAACTCGGTGCATGGAGTTTTTGGTGGCTTTTGTTGTCTTTAGATTGCCTTTGCGAGATTAAAATGGCAAGTAAAAATGAGGCTGAAAAGCTGACATTTACGCCGAAAATCTTTAACTTGGCTTAAAATATAACACATTTTCAACCTGCAATTTTGATGGTTACTACTTTCAGATTATATAATAGAGGTCGCTGTTGTAGAAGTGTGCACCTGAACGTTTTCGAAAACTGGTGGAAGTATCAGACCACCGGTTGCGACTGGGAAGTCACTGCTGCTGTTCGTTTGTTTTTTCACATATAACCGTCCATACAGTATGTGTTCCCTCTTTATTGCTCACAATTACTTCTAGAGCAACTGTGTCTGATCCTACCATCGTTTTAGTATTTGGAGAAGTGACACCAACCGCGAATCCAGGATATGTAAACAGGTAAATTGTTGTGTAGACTCTGCCAAGGTGACGTCAGAAAGAATGGGGAGGTCTTTCAAGCAACATAAACAGAGCACTACTATTCTTTTTTTAAATTTTGAAGTGGCCTTTTGTCAGTGGAGAGTGGCATTTCGTCGGGTGGCGTTTTGACGAGTTACACGTTTTAGGCCTTGAAAGTCCTGTTACCTTGATGGGTCCACCCTTTACGCCTCGCAAATTTGTATCATCGCCCTAGACTAAGGCTCGCTTCACACGTCACTCCTTAGTAGCGGAGCATGGAACAGAGTTGGGGTGTTCACACGTGTGACGCCACAGACGAGCTAGGTGACACAGAAGATCAAAGTGCTGATACCGAAGAAGGGCCAAAGAGTGGCGACGTGTGAAGGCACCATAATCTAAGGGGGAGGGGAGAGGAATGTTTTCTTTTGATTCGAACTTTATTTTCATGAAAGATGTGCATTGAGTGATGTGCATTGAAAGATGTGCATTGATGTTCATTGAGATGTGCAAAGATGTGCATTGATACCGTTTGAGAAACGGTATCAAATGACACATGAAGGCTATTTTACTAGCGTTTTATAGGGGACCGTTCATTATTTATCACCCGTGGGGGGGCGGGCGCCACAATAAGGGAGGATCGTGAATTTTTTTTTAGATGAGAGAGGGGAGGCTAAATTTTTTTAAGGTGTTATCAGGAGAGTGCTGGAGTCAGAAAAAAAATGCGAGAAAGGAAGTGTTTAATAAGTTATAGAATGTTAATATAATAAATTTATTTAGCTCAGCACATCACGCAACGTATTAAAGTAGGCCTAGCACCTTTTGCACACTCATTTCATGAAAATAAAAATATTAATACAACTTTTTTTTGGTGGAAGGCAAAAATAAAATGCACCAACACCAAAGGGGGGCATGATTTTTTATTCTCTGATGGAGCCTTGCACCCTTGGTACTGTAGGACTGAGACAACAAGTCAAAAGCTACTACAAGACAACTACTGGGTTTGAATTTCGATTGAGTTGCTGAAGAAAGACGGAATTTCTATTTTCAACTATCATTTACCAGCAGAGAACATATAAAGGATGATGCTGGAAACCATCGTTGGATAAGCCACGTTGCTTCACTCCCTCCTTATTCTGACAATCCGAACAGTTTTATTGATATTATTTCTAGTGTATAATTTTCGCTGATGACTTATTTCCAATTTTCCTTAATAAGTCCTATTGATGAGTGTGGAGCGGACGATGACTTTTAAAGTTCGTATTGGTCATTATAACCTAATTCTGGCAGTTGGGACGTTAACTCCCAGAAATGTAATTTCACTCAGTAGCAAAGGGTAATCAGATATTGGAAGCCCATTAAACTGTCATAGGTGATTTACTCGAAAGTGGTTTAAAACAGCCATTCCATTCACTAGGATGATTATCAGTCCCACATTCTACCATTAGACATCAATAAAAAAGCAACGCCCTATAACAGTTATTGAATTGGCTTTGCCAAATTACGGCTGGGCGGATTTACAATCATCTGCTGATGAGCCTTATAAATGTTTTCCTCTAAATACTTCATTGAAAACTTCGTAAACAATAGTTATTTGGGATTATTGCTACTGTATTATTGACTGTAATTTTCTTCTGTAGTTTATTTCCTTTCATGTGCTGAATGAAGGTAGGAGACTAGAGTGTGCTGATAGCATCCACAGCAACACAGCATTCGAAAGAGACAGTTTCACTTTATTTTATTGATGTGTAGTGCAAACAAGAGCAAAGGAGCATCTATCTCTACCTGTGCTTGTGTCTCTCTGTCTGTCTACGATGACTTTTGAACCCATTGTACGATTTCCCACATGCCTTTTATTCCCTATTTGTAGATGTAAAAAAAATCATTGCCCGTAGGTAGTTGGCTTTTCTGCCTAGCGCTAATGCCTGCAAAATTAAAAACATTTTTAGCGGGCAATCCAAACACGACGACTGGCACAATTGCTGCCTTGTCCATTTCAGAGACCTGCCATCATCGTCATGTGTGAGAGGGCTTGACTGCCGTGCTAGAAACGGTTAGTGTCCCTTTTAGTTCGTAAACCAAGAAAATTAAGCAAGGAGTTTTAGAGATAACGACTCTCTGATATCAAAATTCGTCATATATCATGAACACAACTAGTTATATATGCATTAAAATTAGTAACCAATTCACGTATAACTAAAAGATTTGGCATGTAAAACGGCACATGAAAGCATGAATACCATGTCTTTATTAAAATTGAAGACCATTTACTCGCTCACCCTCAGATATCAAATTCTTGGCAGTCCAAAATTTTGAAAGGCCCTTAACTAAGACAGACGTAAGATCCTTTCTTGGTCTTGTGGGTTATTACAAGCGTTACATGTCTTGGTATTCCAAGTTGTGTGCTGCTCTCACAGATTCCCACAAAAAGATTGAACCTGACCCAATCTCGGGGTCAGACAGAAAAACAGAAGGCCTCAAAGATTCACTTGAAGAGGCCCTGAAGTCAAAACCAATATTCCGAGCAACTGATTTCTCTCCACCGTTTATAATCTAGTGTGATTAAAGCAATCAAGGAATGGGCCCTATCCTTTCCCAGTAGTTAGTGAAAGAAGAACAAACCTGTTTGTATTTGTCAGGGAAATTAACTGCTCATGATTCAAACTTTGGGATAACAGAAAGGAAAGTGCATGCCTTGTGAAGGTAGTGGCAAAGTTGAAACTGTACATTTATGGCACACAATTTTTCATTGAAACGGACCACAATTCGCTTCATTGGTTGAAGAAAATGGCTAGCAAAACACCAGGCTGTTAAGACAGGAAGTGAACATTGTAACGCCGACGCGTCAAGCCGGTATTTCGCTAAATAAAACTAGCAATTTAGATTAATTTTAAGTATGCTGTAATGACAACTTTGAAGGACTCTCAGTGACCCCACACCTCCGTAAGTTACGTAGTTATTATGGGCAAGTATAGGATTAGCTAGAATGTTCGGCCATTTTATTTAAAAAACTTAACTTAAAATGAAACTTAGAGTTTAGGTGACAGGGATTGTCGCGTGTAAGTAAAATATGGTCGTGCATACGATGGAAGTTTAACGGTTCTTCACAAATGTCAGCTTTCTTTATTTTGTATTCTGAACAACTTCAAATGACATATTAATTCTGAACAGTGACGTTAAAAACAGCGACAGGATCTTAGAACAAGACTGTTATTTTTTTTATTTAAGTCGACTTTTGCAAACGATTTCTTGAACTTCGTCTTGAGGTTAACAAAGCTGTTGACTGTTAACTTTAAGGTTTAATGTTGCTCCTTGTGTGGGCCAGCATTACTAGTTATCAAACCAGAGATGTTTTGATGTTTGCTTTTGTATTGTAAAACAAAAAAAGACACAGTTCTGGAAGAATCATTGTAGGCAAAACACCAACTTCGTGTGAATAATAATTTCTTGTGCATTTTCCAATAAATTTACTGCGTATTGGTATCAGTGTTTCCTATAGTGTCCACGGCCTATCTTGAGTTCGCCACAGAACGAACACAGATAATCGATTGTACGTTTTTGGTATTAGAGTGCCTTGTTGATATCCAACATGGTAACAAAAACAGTGGCGGCCGGCAATTAAAGCCGCCTCCTCCAGGAAGACGTAGCCGCTCAGAAAATACTGCAGGACTCAATACGCCGCGCAGACAATAGTCGAGTTAATGATTTATTTGGTTTTAAGAGAAAAGAAATTCAACGTTTAGTCTTTGCTCGTGACAGTGAACTACCATGACCAAAAGAACCTCTTTATTCAGTTAGTTTAGTTGAACCCAATCTGCGTTAAAGTGATGGATTAACTCTCGCACTCCCGAAGGCAACAGATACGAGCTTGAATTAAATAATTAAATGAAAGCATCACAAACCACAGTCTGATGGCAGCCATTCGGCATTGTGAGAAATCAAGCCATTATACTCACCGTATAGCATGCAGGTCATGCTAACATCAACTTGTGTTTGCTACTGCATACGCTCTGTCGTCTTTCACTATTGCCTCCATCCCCATGATCGAGTTAACAGTCCCCAAGAGTCGTCTTGTATTGTGTGAATCCAGAAAATAACCAGAATAAACTTGGGGTTAGGGTAACAAGCTCGTTACTTCGCATATCATAAAGTCTACGGTACCCGTCGCCACATTAACCTAAAAACCAACATGACTTATTCAGCATACTACCAGCTTGTAGAGCAAGTCTCGAATCTATTAGTTTGGGAGGTTAACCCCAGAATGTAAACCTTTTGCACTGTTTCAGAACTAGTTTCACTCACGGAAACCCAACGCTCATAGCGGTTGCAGCTCCCCAGCTCAACCGACTGATCAGTTTCCTAAGGTGCCATTCTACGACCAGGTTTACGAGTAAATAAATGCTCACAGGGACCAAAATCATCCTGTTGCTCGCTCATCTGGCATTGTTTCGCGTCGGTTCTCGTCTTTCATTATTGGTCCTTCCCCCATGAGCGAGTTTACAGTACCCAATGGGCCTCTTGCATTGTTCTATGTACCTGTAGGAGAATGCAAGATGCCTCTTGAGCACCACAAATTCGATTATGGGGGGAGGACGAAATTGAAAGACGACAGAACAACAGAACATGCACAGTAGTAAAATACATTGCCAAAACACAGCACGTAACTGATGTTAGCAGAACCAGAAAATAGGTTGAAAAAGAACGTTTATAACTGGAAACGTACACCATTTCAGGCTACAAGCAAAGGATTATGAATGTACTAAAACATGTCCCTACTATGGAAAATTGCCAGGAGAACATTTTTAAACCAATACCTACCTGTAAATAAAATGTAAGATGTAAGAAGTGATGTCATTTGTAATATGGCAATTGTGTAAAACGAGCTGCTTGTTATGTCCCCACTTTTAATTGTGTTTTTTTTTTCAAATTTTAAGTACCAGTGATATTTCATACCATTAGTTGTTGTGGGGCAAGGTGGCCTGATGGTTAGCATGACCGTCTCTTGTGCCAGAGGTTTCGGGTTCGAGTCCGGCCTCAACCACCCCTGGCATTTTTGAGAAGAGAGAAGGGCTCTGTGATGTCTCTTGCTCAGGTCAATTGTGGCATGTAAATGAACCTAGGAATTTCCGATGGGATTTATCTAGCAAAATTGTCCCTCTCTTCTTCTGGCGCCATGGCTACGGCTGGGAGCACGCCAAAAGCTAAACCATAGGTTGTTGTTAATCGTTCTCAATAGTTTTATCTTTGTACAGTCAGAAATTATTGGGGTCGAAATTAAAATTGTGCTACTTTTCGGGTTATAGCCAGTCATGTGGCGCCTAGTATATCGAATGCTCAAACATTAAATAAAAATGCAAGCGTTTGGAGCATTAATGACAACAGGTGTCCACTGACAGGTTGCCTTGTGATAAAATCAGGATAAGTCTAGAAGCCAGCACTATCTCAGTAAACAAAGATCGTGCCATGAATGTTGTTAAGAATTTTCCTCTTATGTCAAATTGGAAGGATATTTTTTAATCTATTACCAGTAAACCGTATTTGATGTGTGTGTTGATTTGTAGTGACATCATGTTTTTGTGACATCAATTTTAAAGATGGCGTCGTACTGGTGTGGACTGTGGGTGTCCCACTTACACAGTTAGTTTATACAGTTGCTTCATCATTCTCATTTGGTGTGTGTTTGTTGTTATTGCGTGATCAAGCAAGACACATACATAATGTTAGTGTTGAAAATTGAAACGTGTTATTGTCATTTTGCCTCACGATTACGTTGGCCCTGTCACTGAGCAACCTATTGTCATTATCGAATGCTCAGCTACCTGCAAATTGAACTACGTCAATGCATTCTATCTTTTATCTATAGTTCGAAATATCAATAAAAGTCTTCAAGTGATTTTAACTCTATAACGCGCTCCGTTCGAACACGTTTTACGGAAATTAATCAGAAATGAAAACCATGACATGACATGAATCAGACATCAAAATTTGAAACTTGACACATAAAATGATATGTAAAAACATGCACATCTTAATGGTTAGAGACCATTGGTACAAACATTCAACAAATACATAAGCCTTATGAGTCTTAACGGTTCTTTTCATTAATTATTTTACTGTGTCTGAATCGTGCAGTTTTGGATTTTAGAAATTCTGTGTTCCATTTTTGTTCTACCATTATCCACACACAGGCATGTGCTATTATGGAGTGGGGTATGTTACTTTCCACTACTTGTAAGTCTTTGTAAATGGTACTGAATATAAAACTCTACTCAACCCACTTTGGTGAATTCTCATATTTAGGAATTATTGGTTGAACTTTAACGCACCCTTTTCCTTCAAACACACTCTCAGTCTCATGCATTGAAAAATAATTATCAAAATTCGAATTCGATTTAAATATGTGGGGACCTATTGTATTTTTTTACTTGTGTAAGACTTTCGTAAACTGAGTAAAATAATAACAAAAAAAATGTACTCTGAATTTTTTTTTACAGATAACATTTAAATGTATTTAATACAATAGAACCTTCTTATTCCGCAAGATAAACACAGCTAAAACCATGCAACGCCAAGTAAACATTTTACCACTTGACAAGGTGACTATTCCTACGTCTGCAGTGATAAGAAAGTCCAGGTCCATCACTTACGAACTGCTTTGCTGTGTAATTGTTTTAGGTAAAGTATTGGGACTTCTTTCATGGAACTTCAATCTTCATGCAAACAACAAAGATCAACATTTCCTCTGGAAGAAGAGATTGAGCCATCTTTACATGTTATGTGTACGGATTGTAATCATTTTCGCTTTTGTAGAACGAATGGTGATGTATTTCGCAGTTCAACGTTATAATGGATTTGCCTTTCCTGTAGGAATTGCAAATCGTTTAATGGTAATGTTGTATGTGATTTTGGTTAGTATTTTTTGCGTGATCAAAGAAGAGCTATTTCGTGACCTTCTGAAACGTTTTAAACGTTTGGACAAAATACTGAAAGGAAGAATTAACAAACGTGTGTTCCTCTTGAAGCACGTCGTTCCACAGTTTATTTCTATTTTTCTTTTATGGTGGTATTGGACCTTGACATCTGCTTTGAAGTATTGGCCGAATGCTGAATATTTTACATACCCGATTTACCTATTTGTCACGTATAGCCACGAACTATTTGTATTTGTGTTTTTCGTGGTTGCTTCCAGTTATGTGCCGAGTGCTTTTCGTTCCTCAACTCTGAACTGAATGCACTCTTCAACTCTGGACTACCTAATGTGACTGAAACTCTTGGCGAAATTCAGTTCAAATACGAACAGTTTTATCAGTTGGCTGAAACTCTGCAAGATTTGTTCTCAGTAATGATCACTGCATTGCTAACAAGTTTGACTTTTAGTTTATGCTTACAGTCGTACGAGGTACTTTCTCATCCGAACGAGTATGGAGATTTGGCCATTGAAGTATTTCTTTGGACATATGCTGTATTTGCGATATGTAATGCAGCTAGCAACGTGACAACAAAGGTATTATTGTTATGAATTAAAAATAAGGTAGGTATACGTGTGTGTGTGGTCGCATTACATGAGGGATATGCATGAAAATATCGCTTTGTAATACTAATTTTTCTGGCTACAGGTGAAAATTACTCACCTATAGGAACTCTAGTATCCACCAAGAAAGAAGTTCAACTCGTACCAAAACATGGGTATGCATTGGGCATGCTGGCTGCGTCGTTTACCTTCAGATATCCGCCATGGATAAGCAGCCAACGTGTAGCCTCATATAGTAAAGCTGTTAGGGCCATAATTTGGGCTAATCATGCACATCGACCAACAGGCTTGAAATTTGGCACACAAGTAATTATTAGTAGTACAAATCGAAATAGCTACAGAACCCCCTTTAGATACAACCTTGGGACCCTCTTTGGCCCCACACCCCTCCCCACCCCCCTTTATGAGGCTGGTGACCAACAATTTTTTTGTTAATCGTTCTAAAAGCTTGAATTGTCACACAAGTCACTCTCAGCAGTACACATCGAAGCCAAATTTTTAAACCGACTCCTTCACGAATGTTCGCGTACTGTCGTTTCACCTATCGTAAGTTTGTCCCTAGATTCGAACGCAAAACCCGAATAATTCAACAGAGGCCTTATACTGTAGAATGTAATACAAACGCATTATGTACAAATGTGGCGCACGATAAGGCTCAGTGAAATTCGTTCCCACATGACTCACATTCTGCCTGGTGAAACTGGAGCCAAGACACTGACCTAACCTAACGTAGGATAAAAACCCAAAACGAATAAACGTAATAAAACAGTGTATTACGCAGCACCCAAAGCGCGTGGCGTATTACACTATTTTATTATGTTCATTTCTTGTGGTGCTGTTGTTAGGTTGAGTTAGCTTAGGCTAGCTTAGATCAGGTGACTTGGCTCCAATTTCGCCAGGCATGGAAGGGATACGGAAAATTAGAAAATACTACAAGCAACGAAATAACTCACTCGTTCCAGCTTAAAGGACATATCTCACTATTTTCAAGCATCCTGCGCGAAATGGTTTTTGCAACATTTACATAGGTTAGAGAGAATGTAGAAAAAGAGGAGAAAAAAATGAATGCCTTTGCAACATTTTCATGCATCAAAACTAATATTGCAAAACTGAGCCATGAAATATGTACAATTAAAATTCAGTGGTTCTAGCTTGTTTTTACATTAAAATGACTGAATCAGTAACAGCACTTCTTGACAGGTAATATCTCGCGTGGGCAATTTTACAGGGGAAGAGGAACGGAGTGGAACAATCGCAACTCCTCGACTGTTTGGTCAGCCAGCCATACGGTCGCCAAGATTAAATGACATTTCCGTATCGTACGTCTACAGCTTTTGCAACAATAGCCTAAGTTTGAGGGAATGTAGCAAAACCGTTGGCTAACATTTTCGGTGGAAAATGGGGGAAGGGGAGCGTCCTTTCCATTAGTAATTTTCGCAAATGTTTGAAAGCAGAATTTAGTACAATTATGTTTGATTCTATTAGAGGTTATACACTTTTGCTATCTAGGCGCTACCGCCGAATCTTTTCTCCCCCCCCCCCCCCAATATTTTCAAGTTTTTTCCCCTTTTTTCGAGAAAGTGTGATGACTTTATTTTCCGAATTTACCTATAGGCCTAGTTTGTTTTACCGTATTTGAGAATGTGGGGGTGCAAGCAAACAACGCTTAGTAAGGAGAATCCCTCCTCCCAAAACTACTTTTAAAGATTTTACCCAGGAACCTTGCATATGGCATACGGATGCACAAAACTTTTTGCTGCTTAAATTTTTTGTTGAGCTGTGACTACCATTTTGCTTCTAAAATACTATGCTTATAGCTGTTTAATTCAATGCATTTTTTTATTTGGGTAATAACCTTTATTTTTCTAATAATGAACAAGCAATATGATTCTCTTTTCGGCATTTGGTGGTCTTGAAAAGGACCGTTTTAGGGTGTAGTCCTAAAATGGAATGAACATTACGTGTAACGAATGCTGAACAGCAAGGCGGGGTTTGTTTTTTGGAGGTAGCATTTCTCGAGTCAAGGGGAAAATTGCGAAGTATGAAAATCTTATTCTTCGTCAGTTTCTTCATCGTTGTTGCTATCAGCTGTCGAAATGATGATTGGTTCCACTCGTTCCTCGACCAAGTGATCGGATTGCCAGTACTTGTTTGCAATTTCCACGACGTGGTCACAGCTTTTTTTCCAATTGCTTGGCGAAACTGCTTGAATCGCGGCTGTTTGTAAGTTTCTCCACTTCGGCCAGTTTAAATGACTTGTTATGTTTGCGTACGTCTTCCTTCACCTGTTCCCAGATGAGTTCGATAGGGTTGAGGTCGGACGTCGCAGTGTTAGGCTGGCAATAGTGCCACAGTGTGCTCATGTGCTGCTGCTGTGTTATCAATCATGCAATTTTTCTTGCTGAACTTGTGTAGCTTGACAATTTCATAAAGATCACCTCGCAACATTTTAGCAGGATGTGAAATTTCGTGGTGAGCCAACCAGTCAATCAAATCGGCTTTTTTGGTTTTACTCGTTGGGGCTTACTCCAATTCAACTGAATGATAAGGTGGATTGTCCATGATAATCACAGAATTAGGATGCATATTTGGCGGAGGAATATTTGGAGGAGTTGATCTTCAAACCATTCCTTGAAACAGTCACCGTTCATTTCGCCGTGGTAATCACCCGAATTTGTTTTGGAGCGAAATAACATCTTGGCATTCGGTACGAATCCTGTGCTGCCGCCAGCATGATAAAAAAATCCTCCTTTTTCCTTTTCTCGTTGGAAGCAAGCGTCCACGAATTTTTAAATCATCATTATGCCGTTGTTTCTCTCTACCATGGTGTGCATTTACCCACGTTTCATCGAGATAAATAAGCGGCCTCCCTGCTGCCCGTAACTCTCTTATTTTCCGTAAATAACAATGACGATGCGAAACAATATCGGGCCGCTCAATATAAAATGTACGTGCGTCGATCTTGCCATACTTAGTTTTAAACTTATTGCGCAGAATGCGATGGAGAGATGTTTTACTGCCTGTAAATCCGGTGTTGGCAACAAGTTAAGAATGGATCGAATCTATGGTTGGATAATCGCCTGCTTGGTGAATTTCACTTACTGTAGCCCTGACAACAGACAACTCGAACTCGTCCAAGTCGGTGATCGGCGCAGGATGGGGCCGTTTCCTTCCCGGCAAGGTGAACAAAGGACCGGCGCCAGCTTCCGTGACGAGATCGATTGTTGAACAGCCTAAGTTGCCGGCTTCGATAATTCCTTGCACTGTTTTAACTGACACATTTGTAGCAGATGAAGTGCTACTCAATACATCGGAAATAGAGACTGATTCCCCCTTGACTACTGAAATACTGAAAAACGTTCCAAATAATATCTTTAGCTTGACTGTGGAGTGTTTGCCCTTTCTTGCTGACACAAACTTGATCGGAAAGTGCCGCCATTGTTGTTGGTCTAATAACGTTGCCGTGACGACACAGTTATAGAGTATAGAGGCAAGGCGCACCTTTTTCCATGTGAAGATTAGTAGTCATAAAACGATCATAAAAGGGAAGTGTTCCCTGGCGGATAGTATAATTAGGTCTCTTTTTTTTTAAACCAGGCCTTCATCTGACTAATGACTCAATTTCTAGTTTTTACCAAATACTCCACTCTACTCCACTATACCATCAAATACCACTAACTTATCAAATACACCGGTCCAGCAACATGGTGATAACATTGATTTTAGAATTGAAAAGTGAGAGAATATAATAACATTTGTATAATTCAGACAGAATGTACATAATCAGTTATACAACCTCGTCCTTGCTCAACATATGCTAATTATTTCTTATTCTGATATGTATAAAACAGCGTGTACGTTTTACATAATTTGTGTGTGCATGCAAAACAGTAATCACTAGTATAATTACTTCCAAACGAAAGTCCAGCACAACCTAACGAAGTGTTAGTAGCTGTTGAACCTTTGTTTGAACATAAGTATGCTGCAAGTAGCTATTTTGCTGAAGTGCTGTGCTCAGGTCAGAAAGTAGCTAAAAGACCTTTTAAAATCAAATTGTTCAGTTAATAATTAAGCAGACCGTAAGGTTTCACATGACAAATTACACATAGATGCACGAAGTTCTTAGAACTTCTCTAATGTACATACAGCACAATTGTTAATACGTAAGTACAGTAATCAATATGTAAAATCATAGGTACAACTAAGAATAAACATAAAATATTTACAAGTAAAACTATAGATTGAATCTTTAGCAGTTGTTTTTGTACATCAGCCGTAATGTTAAAAATGGTAAAAGAATATTTTAGTGTCTTTAAAATACAACAACAAAAAACACCCTACTAAAAATATGTAAACAGCCATTAAGAGTAGTGAAATGTTCAGTCTAAATTTAGTAGTTCTACAAACAAAACATTATTTAAAAGTAAAATTATTTAAAAAGAGGCAGAGTATCAACTTTAACTCTTTATTTCTACTCCCTTCCCCCAACTACCCGCAATCGCAAAATTATAATTTCATTTTTTTTTTAACTATAATTCCTTTAAATTTAAATATGCTTCACATTATAATATTCTTTTAGATATGGGTAGAGTCTGGAAACTCAAAACATAATATTATAAATTTTAATTGACTCGACCCAGATGATCAGATTTTTCTAACCCTTGGATTCCTTAATAATGGAATGTTTTGAGGTGGTCAAATCACTCCTGATGAGCACTACAGGAGCTTGTTATGAATTTGAATTCAAAAATGGAAATCACTCCACTAGAAATCACTCCATAATTTGATTTATTATGGTATTTTTAGCCTGAATAACATCTGTAAATCAGCCATATTTTGAAAAGTTATAAAACTGTTTAGGGGGTGGAATACCTAAGAAATTGAAATAATTGTTCAATAGCCATTTTTTTTTAGAAACTTTGTCACCCTTCTGATTTTGCTGCCCTGGGCTGAAGCCGCTGAGCCCCCCTCTAAATTCGCCACTGGAATGATCCAAATAATGGTCATAAAAGTTTTAGGTCCTTTTACCGGAAGTAAGCTTTCGCTTATTTATAACAGGGGGCTCGTTAGTTCATGTTTACTTGGCACTGCAATGTAATGTTATCTGACCAAGTCGATATTACGCTTAGCGATATATCGCAGTACTTAATAGCTTTATGGGCGTGTTTGTATATTTAAAAACGCAAAAACAGACGTAAATTCCACGCCCTGATTTCTGAATCACTTTCATAAACATTTTAACCGTTATCTACCCTTTATTCTTTGCATTATTTTACCTCTATGTTAAATACATGCATTATTATTCTGTCAATTAATTTATGCCTACACATGAATATTCTTGAGCCTAATTTACAAGTGATATTGTGCTCTAATTAAAATTGCTCTAATACTACGATCTTACCGAGGGTTTGGTTTACTTCACCATTTTTGTTCTTATCCGTTTGGTGTGCGTTAATTGCTTGCTATCTCTAGATTGAAAATCCTGACTGTGGCTTAACTAAAGGAGCTGTGTCCGATGACATTTAAACTAATACTGTTAGTTGATTTGAGGGAAAAGTGTATAACAGTAATTCAGTCTTGTCATTTCTATAGGCCGGGAATGGTTTAAAAGTGCTATTGCATAACGACAGAACGCATATGTTGAGCGTGGAAGCAGTGAAGGTAAAATGTATATGTTGTTTTAAACACAATTACTTGAAAATGTGTTCTAAATTGCACGAAAGTAAGTTAAAGGTTATAGTGTTTGGCTTTATTTTTTGAACATTTTTAATTACACACAGCGTCAATGCTGTGCGATGTGTGTATATACCAAGAAAATGATGCAATTTTGTTATTGCGCCTTCAAGAATTCAGAAGCTAATATTATAACATTGGTACTACATGTCAGAACTGTAAGGTCTCGAACCAGTAATTCTCTTGCTGTGTATGAAAATGCTTCGTATGTGATGAATTCAAGAGGTTTTTTAGCGAAAGTATTAGTATAGTTCAGAACTGTGTGATCTCAAATCATTCACTGTCCTACTGTGTTTGAAATGCTTTGCATTTTGTGAATTCAATAGCAGATTTTGAGAACTGTTATTGCTGGGCAGAGCTAGAAAATCCCGAGCCAGTTATTGTTCCAATATGTCGGAAATGCTTTACATTTTACGAATTCAATAGCTGATTTTGGGAACTACTTTATTGATGGATAGAGCTAGGAAATCCCGAGAAATTTATAGTCCTGGTATGTCGGAAATGCTTTACATT
>JAHWFP010026383.1:0-13792 GCA_023313725.1 Lithobius niger
GCAATGTTAAATTTTTAAAGAATATTTTGATTCCGAGAAACGGGATTCTTCAAAACGGGAATTCCCATTTACATCACGTGTATAACTAACTATGCTTAAAAGAGAACCTTGGCATTGACGTTGTGACGCCCAAGCATTCTAAATAATTATATTTAAAGCACATGTTTTTCCGTCTGTACTGCCAGTTTTCAAAACGCTAATGAATCAACTGGGTTTATTCTACCACTACTTGTCTCTGTTAAATGTTTGCCTTTTAAGGCCCAATAATAGAAATGAGGTATTAAATTTCGCGTACATTAAATTTTATCAAATTCGTTTCGGCGAAACGGGATTTTGCGAAACGGGACTGGCCCCTGAGGGCAAAACTGTTAAAACTGCTTTTTTTTTTTTGCGAAACGGGATTTGGCGAAACGGGAGTTCACCCAGGGGCCAATCACGTTTCACCAAATCCCGTTTCGCCAAAACGAATTTGACAAAATTTTACGTACACGAAATTTAATACCTTATTTCTATGTAATGGGGCTTTAAAAGGCAAACATTTAACAGAGACAACCAGTGGTAGATTAAGACCAATTGATTTATTAGCAATTTGAAAACTGGCAATACAGACGGAAAAACGTGTACTTCAAAAATTGTTTAGAATGCTTGGTCGCCAAGGTCAATGTCAATGTCAATGTCAATGTCAAGGTTCTTTTTTAGTTAGTTGTATAGTTAGTTGTGTACATGATCGTTACCCTTTCCCGAACGGGAATTCCCGTTTTGCAGAATCCCGTTTCGCAAGGTATAGAACCAAAAATATCTTCAAAAATTTAACATTGCAGAAGTTAAATAGGCATGCCTAATCTGAAGTAATTTCTGATTAGTTGCGGTTTCTGATGTTATGTGTTTAGCCGCAGCGAGCGTGGCAGCGCGAGCGAGGCACGTAATTTGAACCAAATTATTCTACAAAACGGGTGTTTGTCTATAAATGTCTGACTATTATCATGTTATAAATGTTCGTGCTTAAATGTTTTAAATATTTCGTGTGCCTAAAATTTCATGAACGGTATTTTGCGAAACGGGATTTGGCGAAACGGGATTGGCCCCTGAGGCAAAAGCTGTTAATCTGCTTTTTTTTGGCGAAAGGGGATTTGACGCAACCGGACGTAACCATTTCCTCAACCCTCCCTCCTCCTTCCAGGTGTTATGCAATTTGTATACGCTCTTATTTGATAATTAATTATGTAATACCAGTTTGATTGTTTCTTTGGGAGACGAACACTGAGCTCTGTTCTGCCCCTTAATGAGTAGATAACACGAGGTACAGTTTTAGTTGGAGAAATTTAAGAGGAAAACCCATGCTTCATTCCATATGAGCACGAGACACCACAGGATCCATACCAGTAAACCATTTGCAACAATAAGCTAAGCCAAAGACGTCCTAAACACGCGCAAAATGTTCAAGTTAGACATGTATTGTTAAAATAAGGGACGGTAATTATGTATCGCTGAGGGGGGAGGGGGGAGCTCGTCAAACCAGGTAGGGCATCATTTAGTCTGTCTGGAGGTGGGGGGGGGGGGCATACGTTTTAGTCTATTTGGGGTAGGAGCACATTTTTAAAATATATTTTTGGAAGAAATGGGCACACTCGTTAAAGAGAAATCATAATAGTTAAGAAACTTTTATTGCATAAGGGCGCGTTTACGCAACAAGTCATTCTCGTTCGCCGAATGCTATTTGCTAGTCAGCCGTTATTTATTTATGATTAGTTTCCCGTTGCCACTAAATGAAATGCGGTAATAGATAACAAATTGTATGTATTATAAATAACAACACGGATAAAGAACAAAGAGCTACAGTAATTTTGAACATTGGTACAAGATTGTTGTCGTTTCACGCTATTTCCAAAATTTGCTATTCTCCCTCATAGTACAGCTTCTAGCAATGATCAAACGTCGGTGGAATAAATAGCTTCTCGCAACGAGAATTCAAAATCCAACATGGCGTCCATTTCGTTGCTATCGAATCGAAGACAAACCATCGAATGCTGGCACACAAAAAAAGAGTCCGTCGTCTTGTACAGCTGTAAAAAAAATTGTTTTCTTGTTGTCATAAATCGACTCTCAACTGTTGCAAGCATCGTACGCCGTGTCACGAGGCACGAGAAGATTTGCGTCTGCGTCGTTACCATGGTTACTAATACGCATAGACAACTCGAAAGCCGCATTCTCCGGTAAAGGCGAGAAGCAGCCATCAGATTTAGTATTGATCAAGTCAAAGCTAGTGAGCGAGAAAACTGTCGTTGCGTAAACGAGCCCTAACAGAGTAGATCTTTAACATTTTGTTAACAGTTACGTCTATAATGATTACTTGTAATGATTACTTGTAATTTTGTTGATGCATATTTTAAGGGAATGGGAGGGGGTGGGGGCTGAACATTTTTGCAGCCTGTTTGGAGTTGGGGGAGGGACATCAAAGTTTCCTTCCCGTCCCTAACGTAATATTGTGGAAAGAAAGGAGTCACACCTACTTAGCGTTATTCACGACTACAACCGTTTACTAGCACCGAATGTTTCATTAAACTCAACCGCAGCAAAACTTATTGGAAAAATTCGTACTGTCTTAGCTTATATCTTTCTTTATCATGTATTGACGACAGTTCATTGGTAGTGAATGGTAAATAAAGATGTTATTGCTTAGCTAGTAAAAATGACGCTGGTTATTTGGTTCCATTGGGTTTATTGCGGTGGAGGTTGCAATATTACGCTCACCCGACTTACACGCGAAATACCCCTTGCGGCTTTACACAGGCTGTTTGCGGGACTTTAAAAATAGGGAAAAAGCAGGAAATTATGGGTGGTAAATAATAGATGGACTTACATAATGTTGCAGAATAATTTTGGTATGAGGATCGAAATATTGGGTATATAAACAAAAAGGCGAATAAATTGTGACGATTTCACTTCTAGGTGTTAACGTTAGGAGGAATTGGAATCGAATGAATTAATACAACAAGTGGTAACCATGCATAGCAAACAAAGCATGGCGTGGCAAAACAAAGCATGACACCATGACTACAATGCATGTCGTGGCATGCAAGTGTACATTGGCCTATAATAATAGAGTCTGGACTAAACTCGAACTTCTTGGGAGCTCCTCTGTAAGGGCATCCACCACGGGCCCAGGAACAGTCCACCACTCCATACCGGTGCCGAGCTGGGGCCGATGACCTTAGTCTTCAATCAATGTATCGTCCGCCGGGTCTACTCACAAACGTCCGGCGCATCAGCACAGGATGGTGGCAGCTCAAACGCCAGCAACGGCTGCCGATACAATCAATTACGTTTGAAAGGTTTTATAGCGTGATTCATATTCTGTTCTGGTTTTTAATAGCGCTAATTAGTTTTGGATTGTGCGGCTATGTGTTACTAGGCAACCCGGCGACGAGCTTGAAAGATATCCCTCTGAGTATGAGCCCTTTTCACTAAAACCGTAGACGTATCTATGCTAAAACAGGAGCGACTGTTAAGCACGTTTACGCAACGCCTCACCTTTGCATTCTCCCAGCTAGAAGCTAGAAACCATCTGAAATTCCAACATGGCGGTGGTTTTAGCTCTGCCAGCTCGCAACAAAACGAGTCAGTAGTTGAGTTTAGAAGCGATTGGGAAAATTGTTTCGTCAGGAGGAATTCTTTATCGTACTGTCGCGAATTACACGACTACAAGCATTTGCTCAAACGATGTGGGATTTGGCTAATCCATGAAGTGTTGTTACCATAGAAACGACACCTTTGTCATCGCGATTAAATTCTAGCTGCGAGAATGCAAAAGCGAGTCGTTGTGTAAACGCCCCCTTAAGCCCTTAGCTACCCTTGCCTTTCCCTCGCACCCTTTCACAGGTGGTAAATGCAAGCACTGGAACTGCCTGTGTAGAGCAAAGAAGCCAAAATGCACAATATCAACACTTCCCGACGTTTCGAGCTAACTCCATATCATTATCAAAGAGTCAGCTCGAAACGTCGGGTAGTGTTGAAATTGTGCAGTTTTGGCTTCTCTGCTCTACACGCTATGATGCAGAAACAGACCTCAGTGGGGTTCTATTTTTCTGATTTTAAAAGCGGCAGTGAAAAAAAATGATTGCCTCAAAAATTAACAACTTAATTTTTTATTGGCACCTAATATACTTCATCTCCAGGATCTGCCGTAGATTCCAGTACATATTTAACCAATTAAGTGCAACGATGATGTAAAATCCACGTACCGAAGCGTTTTGGTCGGATTCGGTCGGATTTGTCGATGAGCGTGCATGTTCGCCGATATTTGAAAGCACGAGGAGCCTCGAAATATTTTCTCAGGCTCCTAAAAAAACAACAAACTCCACGTAGTGTGTGATCCCATTCCATCGTGGAAAAAAAACATTTTACCATTTGTTTTTCTTTCTTGTAAGCGTATATTATGCAATTTTGGCGGGGATGCCTGCAATTCACGTCGTCTTGCTGTTATGATTTACCTGTAGAAAGATAGCAATAATTTGTGTGTAGATGCCCTGGAGTACGCAGAAATTCGAATTGAATCAACTTTCAAGCTATCAAGAAAGAGGTTAGGGTGCTTTGGGGAGGAGCCTGCTTCGACTGCCAACTCGTCAAAATACGCGCCACTTCAAATTGACTCGCGCCGTTATTATTATTATTTTTTTATTAATTTCCTTGAACCTCAAGTCAGCCGAAGCAATTTAATGCTTATTTGGCTGAACCTTTGAACATTACCAGACTTTTTTGGAGAAGAAATATCTGGTATAGGGCGGAGCCAACCCGGAGATTTGAACCGGGAAACCTCCGATCATCGTTGGGGCCGAAAGATTGTCCATAATTGGCCATAATAGTTCCCATAGGGAGCATGCCAGCCTCTCACGCTACCCCGGCTTGCAGTCCTGGCGGGGACTTTGCCAAGGTCCCCTGTCTAGGGGTTCGACCAGACTGAGCTGTCTCCAACAGCCAGACTGAGCTACCTCCAAAACAACCAGACTGAGCTCTCTCACCGCTCAGTCACGATGACCACTAATTTAATAGATAATTAGTTACTGTTTACGAAGAATTAGATAGGGTAAGAACACAGTCGAGAAGGTTCAGAACATTTAAGATCTATAAAAATACTTTGGAAGGCGATAGATAACTACAAGTTATAAAAAAAAAATATCTTGACGTACTTATCACAGCTTGTTCAAAAGATGAAGGAATAATTTAGTTGGAGTTTTTCCTGAACACAGAGTATAGAATAAAGTAAAGCACAGCCTTTATCACGGTAAAAACAATGGATAAAACGAATTAAAACTGTTTTTACTGCCATTGCACATCCACAAAAGGCTTTGTTTTAAACCTTTTTGTTTTTTATTGTAATGCTGTGCTTTATTTTATTCATTATTATTATTATTTGTTATTTTGTTCAAGCCATCATTTTGGGTGTTTAGGTGCTTGGGTGTTTGGGTGTTTTGGGTGCTCAGGGGCTGAACAGGTGAGGGGACCGTGGCTATCCCTTCAAGACAATCATGTTGCTAACTTCTTAACCATTCGTCCTAAAAATTCCAATTTAAATTGGGGAGTTTTAGATCATTATAAACTTAGAGATCGTTGTAGCGAAATGATAAATGGATGGAAATATATGGTAACCTACATAACCTACATGTGAAAAATCCACACCTATTTGTAGAAGCTAAAATTTGCATGAAATGTAGGATGACGTAAGAGATCGAGGGGGATGTAGGAGTGCATGAATGTTTTTCAGGAACATGTCATACAATTTCTAAACAAAATAATTCAGCAGCTTTTCATTGATGTGATGGCATGCTGTAATGCTGCATTTGAAAGAAAATTGAAAACAAAAAGTGTTACTTACACTTCCTTGCTATCGACGTAAGGTTCTCCCACAGAGTAGGATGTGATCACCGTGATCGCTACTATAACAGCTGGTAAACCTAAAGACAAAATTTTTAAAACAATTACCGATTTTAAATGAAAACTCGTCTTTCTTAAATCGGATATATTTTACATATTTTTTTATGTTTGAAGCTTAAGTTCAGGCATTGAGCTGGAGAAGTAGTTTGATATAGTATAATTAAGTCCATGGTTCGTGGAAAAACAATAAATTTGGATTTCGTGGAAAAACAATAAATTTGGATTTCGTGGAAAATTAAGGCATTTTTTGTGGTCGAGGAGCCACGAATTGTAAATTCGGGTTCTAAATGATTTCCTTACAGCAAGTAAATGGTTTGGAAAGGTGAACGTTTTTCTTCTTCACAACAAGTTGCTTCAATTTTTGGAGTGCCGTGTTATGCTTTTTCAGAAGATCACATGTGTGATTTTATGACAAATTTAGAAATGTTCGCATGTGCCGAGGACACTAGCGTGTGAAGGTTAAAGGGCAGTTTCGCAATTTTCACTTGTCTAACTCTATTCTCCCAACTACTTTGCATTCGAAACGGAATAAGTGCACCTACCCAGTTACAGGATGGTGCACCTTGCAGCTATGGCAGCACAGTACACTATAGTCACTGGTGCACCTTGTAAAGAAGGGGCGTCGGACGGGTGTCCAACTGGGAAATCGTCTAATGGCATAACTGTCTAATATCTGCGTAAATAAAAAATCTGGAAAATCATCTAAACGGAATATCGTCTAATAGAAAATCATCTAAACGGAATATCGTATAATGGATAATCGTATAATGGATAAACGTCTAACTGGATAAACGTCTAACTGCTGTTTCTGAAGTTATTTGTACAGCTGCCGCGAGCGAGGGAGCGCGAGCGAGGCAGGTATATTAGACGATTTTCCATCATACGAATTTCTGTTAGACGACTTTCTGTTATACTGTTATACGGTATACGTTCTTCCAATTGTGCTATTTTCCAGTTAGACAATTATCCCTCACCCCGTAAAGAGCTGAGTACCAACCACCAATCTCGCACGGTGTAACGGGTTAAAGGGCAGTTTCAGCAGTTTTCACTTGTATGACACTATTCTCCCACCAACTTTACTTTCGAAACGGAATAAGTGCACCTACCCAGTTACAGGATAGTGCACCTTGCAGCTATGGCAGTACAGTGCACTACAGTCACTGGTGCGCCTTGTAAAGAGCTGAGTACCAACCACCAAGGGGCGTCGGACGAACGTCTAACTGGAAAATCGTCTAATATCTGCATAACTAAAAAAATCTGGAAAATCATCTAAACGGATATCGTATAATGGAAAATCATCTAAACGGAATATTGTGTAATGGAAAATCGTCTAAACGGAATATCGTATCATGGATAATCGTATGGATAAACGTCTAACTGGACAATAATACACCTACAGTTTCTGATGTTATATGTATAGCTGCGGCGAGCGCAGAAGCGCGAGCGAGGCAAGGACATTAGACGAGTTTCCTTTCTACGAATTTCCTGTTAGACGATTTTCCATTATACGAATTTCGTGTTAGACGCCTTCCCGTTATACTGTTATACGCTCTTCCAATTATGCGATTTTCCAGTCAGACGATTACCCCTCGCCCCACCACCAAGCTGTGTGGTTACCACGGGTTACCACCCAGATCATGCGCTGCACCGCCATCGCCCTGCATACCGGTCAAGGCCGCTGACAAGAGAACCACTAAAACTGAAAATAACTTGTAAACGAAATTTTCTACCCTATATTATCGCCTAATATTACGGTTTTCTTCGTGTAAGCCTATTTATGAATGGTTAATGTGTGATCAATTGAAGAACATGGTGATTATTGATGAAAATCGACGAGCGACAACCAAAATTTACGTCTGGGCGGCGTCAGTCTCATCTGTCTTTGTGATTGGCTGACGTAGCATGGGGCACACGCCTCATTAATACTTTGCTTCCAGCGAAAACTTAACTTTTACTATCCAGTGTCTCCGCGTCACGTGCGCAAAGGCTTCAGGGCATGGTTTCCATGACAATAGCCCTTTGTAAACGTGTACACATACGTAACAGCGAGTATCGCGTCCTTATCGCATCCATGGATCTTGTAAAAACCGTTTGTGGTTTTTTTTCCAATCTGGTGATACGAAACGGAATCGCTTTACGGAGATAGTTTGGGAGTTGGATGCGATTCTTGTTTACTCGTGCAAACACTTGCAATCCCATTGGGATATTGGTGCATGCCTGGTAAAGACAGCGGACACAGTGACCGCGTACACCTAATTTGTCCTAGTTTGTTTAATTTGTCCTAATGCTTCCTGGTTTGTCTCGAATTTATGGTAAATTATTCTGAGTATATCCCGCTTGCTATCATGGTGGAAGGAGTGGGGTATAATCGACCTAGTGTGGTATAATCGACCTAGTGTGGTATAATCATCTGATTATACACCGGGGTTTAATTAGGGTAGTTATACCCCCGGACCTTTCCGTTCTACGCATGCGCAACTAAGCTTAAAACAGACTTCAGCCGCTCATGCTAATTAATTTGAAATTATAGCTTCGCCCTACGCGCTCGGGATCTAATTGCAAAATAATTAACATTCGTTAGTTTTATAGTGGAGTTGGAAAGCCCCAAAAAGTGGCACAATATTTCAGTTCTGGTAGGAACAAATCCTTTAGGGTGAAGATAGTACTTATATTCCTGAATATAAAACGCCCGAGACCCCAAGTTTTGAGCTGTCGTTAGTCAGTAATGACGTCATCAAAATGGTGGTCATGTTGAAAGTTATATTTCTTGAACACCGCTGTTTTTTTTCAGTTAATTATCTTGATATAAAATTTTATTTTCACACACGTTGGAGTTTAAGCCATTATTGTGACGATAACAAAAGTGGTAGAATTCGTCATCTAAGATTAAATATGGCCGTCAATATGAACACCAAAATTAGAAAAATGAGTCTTTTGGCCATACGGTCATGTTTGGTGTCAAATTATATGTCTTAGGGTTGGTGAATTCAGTGGTAGCACCAAAAATAGTGCCAGACAAACCCAGAAATAATAACCTTTTTTGCTACATTTTATATTTCTGTTTGCCACACATACAGAACAAGGTATTGCTGTTAATAGGCTTGACATTCCTATCCCACTTATTAGTAGGACGGCTTAGGGCCCAAAATTAATGAAATCATGTGTGAAAAGCATGAAATTTAGTATGGATGCACATGAAGGGTAACTGGGAAAATAGCTATGATACCAAGTTTAAAATCCCAGAGGGAGAAGGGAGTAATTTCACCACCCCCCCTCCAAATTTTTTTTTTTTTTTTTGGTCTGTAGCTCCTTAACAGTCAACAAACCAAACGCATAATGAAAAACAAAAACGTTCACCACACAATTTTGGACAGGAAAAGTGATATACATATTTTACGTAAAAGCAACCATTGAACCCCAAAATCGTATTTTTAGTATGTCACCCTTAATTTGCGCAAATTTTATCAATTACTGTGTAGTGATTTTCGTGTTCAAATTTTTCTTGCGAGCCTTCTAAGCCCGAAATGGAAATGCTTAGGATATTCTGAAATATTAGGATCTATTCTTTCCGTCAATCCCAACCAAAATTGTTTAGCGTGGATAGGGACCATCCCTATGCCCATTTGAAGGTAAATTGGTTATGGCATATATCAACAAACGCGAATACAGACTTTCAAATTCAAACTGATCTTGCGTGATCTCTAATAGGAACGAAATGGGTATGCTTAGGAGATTCTGAATGGGGGTGATCTATTCTTTCCATCAATCCTAACCAAAATCGTTAGCTAGGGGCCATCTTACGCCCATTTAAAGGTGAAAAGGTAATGGCTTAACGGTGAAAGCTTATCGTGAATTTATAATTCAAAGTGCTCTTGCGAGCTCTCTAATAGTTAGATATGGACATCCTTAGGATTATCTGAAAGATAGAAATCTGTTATTTCAATCAATCCTAATCGAAATTGAAAAGCTTAGCTCGGGACCGTCTTGCGCCCAATTAAATGTGAAGAGGTAATGACGTAACGGCAAAAGCTTAAGGCGATTTTCGAATTCAAAATGCTCTTGCGAGTTCTCTAATAGCCCGAAATGGACATGTTTAGAATATTTTGAAAGATGGCTATCTATTATTTCCATCAATCCTAACCGAAATTGTATAGCTAACTAGGGACCATCCTACGCCCTTTTAAAAGTGAAGAGGTAATGGTGTAGTGACGCAAGCGTATATTCATCATGAATTCAGAGTGCTCTTGCGAGCCCTCTACTGGTCAGAAATGGACATGCTTAGGATTTTCTGAAAGGTAGAGATTTGTTCTTGTCGTTAATCCTAACTGAAATTGTTAAATTAGATAGGGGCCGTTTTACTCCTATTGAAAGGTGAGGAGGTAATGGCGCAACAACGAAAGCGTGGAGTGATTTTCAATTCAAAGTGCTCTGTATTCTTTCCATCAATCTTAACCTAAATTATTTATCTTAGATATAAATAGAAATATGAGCATTGCAATGGTACTTTGAAATTGAAACTAGCAGTCACACCAATTGCAGCCACATATTTAAACGGGCGTAGGACGGACCTTATCTACGCTAAAAAAATTTCGGTTAGGATTAATGGAAAGAACAGATTCCCACCTTTCAGAATATCCTAAACATGTCCATTTCGGGCTATTACAGGGCTTGCAAGAGCACTTCGGAGTCGAAAGTCAACATACGTTTTTGCCGCTACGCCATTAACTCTTCACCTCCTTTAAATGGGGATAGGACGGTCCCTATTTAAGTTAAACAATTTCGGTTATTATTGATGGAAAGAATCGATCCCTACCTTTCAGAAGAGCTTAAGCATGTCCATTTCGGGCTATTAGAGAGCTGGCAAGAGCACTTTGAATGTGAAAATCACCACATGCTTTCGCCACTACGCCGCTACCTCTTCACCTATTAAAGGGCGTAGGACAGTCCCTATCTAACCTAAACAATTTTGGTTAGGGTTGATGGAAAGAATAGCTCACCACCTTTCAAAATACCCTAAGCATGTCCATTTCCGGCTATTATATAGCGAGCTTGCAGGAGCACTTTGAAACCGAAAATCACGATAAGAGAGCACTTACGCAATACTTGAAATAAGATTTTGGGTTCAATGGTTGCTTTTGGGCAAAAGATGTTATCACCTTTCTTGTTTAAAATTTGTACCGAAGGTTTTGTTTCACATTATGCTTTTGATTTGTTGATGGTTAAGAAGTTACAGCTAACAAATTTTTCTTTGTGGGGAGGGGTAAAGCATCCCCTCCCCTAATGGGGTTTTGAACGTGCTATCTTAGCTATTTTTTTTTTTAGTTACGCCTTCACGTGCATCCACACCAAATTTTAGCTTTTCACACAAAGTGAACAATTTCATCAATTTTGGGCCCCAAGCCACCTACTAAGAAGTGGGGTAGGAATGTCAAGACTTATTAGCTGTAATACCTTGTTTTGTATGTGTGTAAAACATAAATTTAAAATTTATCAAAAGGTTTATTGTTTCTGGAATTGCCTGGCACTATTTTTGGATCTACCGCTGAATTCAGCAACCCCCAAAACATATAATTTGCCACCAAACATGACAATACGGCCAAAAGGCTCATTTTTCGAGGTTTGCGACCATATTGGCAGCCATATTTAATCATATATGACAAATTGGCTATTTTTGTTTCTTAATATCACAATAGTTTCTTAACCGCCAACGCCTGTGAAAACTAGGTTTATTAGATTTATTAAAATTAGGATAAATAACTCGAGAAAAACTAGCGGCATTCAAGAAATGTAACTTTCAACATGACGGCCATTTTGATGACGTCATTACTAACTAATGAGAGCTCTAAAACTTAGGGTCTCGGGTTCAGGAATATATATATATATATAGAATTTGTTCTCTGCCAGAACTGAAATATTTTTTGCTTTCCAGCCTCACTATCAATATCTGGTTACAGGCTTCGTGCGAAAAAAGTAGCCGTATTATCCACAAAAGCTCTATTGTGTACGCGGCGCATCTTGAGTCCTGCGAGTATTTTATGAGCGGCTACGTCTTCCTGGAAGGGGCGGCTTTAATCGACGGCCGCCATTGTTTATGTAAACTTCTTGGATATCAACAAGGCACACTGCTACTAAAAACGTACAATCGATTACCTGTGTTCATTCTGTGGAGAACTCAAGATAGGCCGCGGACACTATAGGGCTATTACTACTGAAAATAAGTGTACATGACGACGGAATTGTACAAGGCTTGCCTCTGTTTAGTTACAGAGGTTTAAATTGGCCCAGTTTACTGCATGCAGGGTGAAAGCAGTGTGGTACATGTCCACTGGTCACCAACAAAGGGCGAGTAGGAAGAAGGGGATTCTGAATGTACTGGCCTGGATCGCATTCCTTAGCTGAATGGCCCTAATCACGTTCTCGGGTGGAAAACATGCAGATGCCGTTTTTCGATGCACGTTTCAATAAATCCCTTTGTTAAAACGCGCTTTTTAGTTGCCATGTAAACGTAGTGATTGTCAGTTGAGCTCAGTTGTGCCGAGTGTCTCCCACTCTGCCAAAACGATGACCTACAGCACAATACCGAGTGAAGCAAGTGTTTATTATGTAGCCTCCATTATTAGCACGTTACACCTAGTATTTTCGGAACCTTCCAGGATTTTGAATTTTCTGGTTGGTGTTTGATACTCAACTCCTTAAAAGGTGCACTAATGACCACAGTACACCCTGCTGCCATAACTGCAAGGTGCACTGTCCTTTGGAAGTTTAATGAGCTCACAGTCGTAGCTATGGTGACAAGAAAACAGAGACAATTTTTCTATTTATTCCAATCGGAAATACTCAGACTATAACAGACGCCGCACAGATAATTGGTTTTGTATGCTCGCTGAAACAAAAATTTAGAAAACGAATTTTCAAAAAAATAAAGCTGCAAATCTTGGTGTCCTTCAGACGTATACGTGAATAGTTCTCAAGTACGTGCAGTCACAAATTCTGAAACATATTTCGTAATTTTTAATTGCTTGCTTAATTTGCCAGACCGAATTCCTTCACTGCAAACAGCCCAACTAAAACTACATCGTTTTCATAGTGCTGGGCAACAAATGGGCGCGCACTTTTTTTTACCAAGAGCCCAAATATTTGTAAATGTAGTTAGTTTTATAAAAACGCCAGCCATCTTGTTTCCTACTACGATCGTCCCTTTGCTCGCAAAGCGTCGAAGTCTACTAGTGACGTCAGCATTGAGCCAAAAAAGCTATTTGCTGAAGCACTTTGTCAAACGGAACGCACGGCTACTGAATCCATGATGCAGGTAGAAATACAGGTGGACAGCGTCTATTACATCCTAAAAGGTGTGCAGGAAGAAGGAGGTCGGTTTGAATTGTTCCGAATCACCTTCCTTGGCCATACGCACTTCTCATTTCTCGTAAACACATCTACGTTTTAAGCATTTCTGAAAGGGTATTGCTAAAAATGCTCCTTCTGGTAGCCATGCCAACTACTTGAATGGTGAGTCTTCGCATAAATTGGTTTTCAGCTAACTTGTGGGTTACGCAGCAAAGCTAAAGTACATTTAAAAAACATACGCAGCAGAACAAATACGCAAATAGTCCCCGGGTAAGAAACAAATACGCAAATATTCCCTGTGTAAGAAACAAATATGCAAATAGTCCCTGGGTAAGAAACAAATATGCAAATAGTTCCTGGGTAAGAAACAAATATGCAAGTATTCCCTGGGTAAGAAACAAATATGAAAGTAGTCCCTGGGTAAGAAACAAATATGCAAATAGTCCCTAGGTAAGAAACAAATATGAAAATAGTCCCTGGGTAAGAAACAAATATGCAAATAGTCCCTGGGTAAGAA
>JAHWFP010026384.1:513-15174 GCA_023313725.1 Lithobius niger
CCTGTAGATCATGCCTAGTTAAATCATACGTATTGAGACTGCCTGTACATCACCTAGTTAAATAAATACCAGTCTGCACTGAAAAGTTACCAGTTGTAATTCCGTTGCCCGGTTTTTGACCCAAGAGCAAAGTTGATTTTAAAACGTTGTAGAAACATTCCTTCTAATTTAAACCTCTTTTGTATCAAGATTCGTACAACATGATAAACGCACAGTTTGCTCACATGTCAGCACCTGAAGGACGCGAAGTTCTGAGGAGGTAGGGGGGGGGGCACGTCTTTTCTGAAAAGTTTAATCAAAAACTTATGCAATGTTAGTAGCCTATTGATACTGATAACTTCAAAACCTTGTAAACACGTATGGGTGGGTGGGGGGGGGGATCAGAAGCTGAGGCGTTTTTAAAAATCTTTTATTGCTGAAAGTATAATTTTTTAGGTCCAAAAATGTATTATTCCTCCAGTTTGGTCAGTGGTATTTTTTGCGACTCTACCTTGACGGGGCAGAATTAATGACCCATCCCCTTGAGATGACCTGACCCCCCCCCCTCCCCCCGCCTCGAATTTCCCTGGCGATAGATAACGACCATTATTATTAAAGTAAAAACCAAGCAGTGCTACAAGATAAAAACACAAACAACGTTTCGAAAATTTCCAATTTTTGTCATAAGGTATGCATAAAAATAAAGCATGGTAAATGCCACTTAGTCATCCTGTGTAAAAGCATCATCACAATAAAAATAAAAATAAAATAAAAGGGTACAATACCATCATGGGTGGTGCATTTCTGCCTCTTCTGAGAGGGAAAATTGGTGGTTTTTATCCTTTTAAATTGATGGTATTGTACCCTTTCATTTTATTTTATTTTTATTGTGATTATGCTTTTACATAGGATGACTTAGTGGCATTTGCCATGCTTTAATTTTATGCATACCTGATGAGGAAAACTGAAAATTTTCAAAACGTTGTTTGTGTTTTTATCTTGTAGCACTGCTTGGTTTTTACTTTAATAATCGGTTACCGTGCTTTTTTACTCCATTAATAACGACCAGTCTTCAGTTACACAGAATTATCAAGAATTCCAACTCGTTAATTATGACGCTGTTTCGTTCGTATTCGTTCGTATTCGTTCGTATTCGTTCGTATTCGCTCGTCCTCCACCCCTGTCACCCCTTTCTGTTTTGGCCAACGTACGACAAACAAATAAAAAGAAACTTATTTTGGCCGGTATTGTCTCTAGTGGTATTTAGAGTTGTGAAGTAGGACGTGTGGTTTTTTTTCTTCTTTAGTTTGTTGAGCCTAATTCATACGAAGCGAAGGAATGGTGCTAAAAAAAAGCAGAAAGTTTTAAAAAGTACGTTAGTAATTAAAAACATATACAGAGTAAAAAATCCAAATGCAGGTGAAAGACGAAATCACGACGTTTTCAAGTGAAGGGTTTAAAACAAGTCAAACAACAGAAAAATGAATAAAACAACAGCAGACCAGATAAGCCATGGTTAGAAATCTTACATGTCTTAAGGCTGTAAGGACCCATACTAAAATTAAAAATAATAAAAATAAAATAAAAAGTCAGCACAACTTCGAAAGAAAGGAGCTGACTATTGGCATTTCCATTCGAATTGTGTCGACTTTTTATCTTATTTTTATTACTAGCATCGTAACCGGCTTCGCCTGGGGATTTGTTTGACCCGTGGTTGTTTCCCAGTATTTGCTCGGTGCTGCCAGATCGTTCACTGCAACAGTCGATTTTTGTTTGTGTAACACTCCCCCTTTCCGCCAATCCTCTCCCTTCCCTCTCCCCTCCTCCTTTTATCCCGTCCTCTCCCTCTCCTCTTGGTTTCCTTCCCTTCCTCCTCTTTGCTATACGTAGTTGAATGTAATCTTCGACCGTGCATCACACGGAAACCACAAGAACTATCCAAACCAAACTTTGCACGCAGTAGCACGGGAGTCCGGTCAAGGTTTATCAAAAGAAAAATCCGGATTCGGACATGGGGTTGAGGAACCATCAGGGTGACAAAATGGACCAATAGCAAGAGCCAAAATCAAAACAACAACGAGACGCGAAGCCGTTTCTAATTGTTCAAGGCATCCGATTGTTAAAAGATTGATTGTTGATGATAAACAGGCGACGTTAGGCGGTAATAAACCAAATTCAAGATATTTTCACTTTTCGTCGACCGAGTTGGACTTTTGAATACACCGGTTTTCAATCACTACCTTTCCAATGGCCCGAACCCCAAGAAGCTGTCTCTTATTGTTTAGAAATTACAAGGCAAATCCGATCCGATCCGATTGACAGCCAAACAGCAAAGAAAGCGGAGCCCTCTTCATTATGTCGACAGTGGGACTGATGACGGCCCTAGTTTTTAATTTTAGTTTGGGCCCTTATCCTTTTAACATGTAAGGTTTCGAACCATGACCCATCTGCTCTACTGTTGTTTTATTAATGTTTTTGTTGTTTGACATGTTTTAAACCCTTAACTTGAAAACGGTTCCGATCTTGGAACCGAAACGTCGTGATTTCGTCTTTCACCTCCACTTGATGCCCACCTGTAAACAATATTTAAGTAAATGGTGCTGTAAATGAACTGGCTCAGTTCTGCTTCTCCTTATTCGTTTCAGAAGCAAAAAAAAATTTTGTAAACCCAAGGATTCGAACCGGGAAATTTCTCACAGGGTTCCAACCAAAATATGGAATTAAATCTCCCTGACAGGCTATTTATCGCAATCAGCAAGGAATTCTTATTTTTTTTAACACATTTTACCAAATATTCTTATTTGTAGGGCTCACTAAGTACAAAAGATTAGCCTGATTTCTTGAACTTTTAGGTGTCAATGCAGAAGTATAAGGATAACATCTTAAAACTCAATGAGTTAACATAATGTTTTAAACTCATTTTAGGCTTAAACCTAGGATAAGTGTGGTTTGCTTCTTCCCTGAGTTTCCAGGGTTTTTGTGAATAATTGGAGAAATATAAAATATATCTTATTAAAAAAGTGTAAAAAATTAGGACTAAGAGGAAAAATTTACAATCTTTATTAATAAAATCGAGTTGTCGCGTAGGATGGACGGCAACAAGACGGCCACAAGACGGCCGCCACAAGACGGCCGCAAGTAATTGATAGAGCACATATCCGTTTTCATTGTCGGTTGCTCGCCCTTTTTCTTTGCTACCGTGGGAAGAATGAGCCGCTCGCCCTCTTGCTGATTGTTGAAGCTTCGTTTGTTTAATCCTCCCTTACAATGTCTCCAATTGCCTATTTTAAAATCGAGTTGTCGCGTACGATGGACGGCAACTCCACATGCACAAAGGCGTATTTATTTATTTCAGATGTACAAACGCGTATTCCAACCATTTTTGCAGGAAAGAATCATAGCTAATGTAAGTGTATGGACTCCGGAACAAGGGATACGCTGAATGAGGGAATGAAGCAAACGAAAAACTGTGTTTGCTAGCCAGGGTACACATATACGGGGTACACGCATTCCGTAACAAACACATGAGGAAGGAAATCGTCCCAGTGTTTTTAACGGTGCATCAAACACCACCCGTGCGTAGCACGGGCTTCGACTAGTATATTATAATACAGGGTAAGCACAAAATAATGACCATATTACAAAATGTAAAACAAACTAGAAAAGAAATCTGAGTGCGGTTTGTTTTGTTAAAAAGATAGGATGACGGAAGGGAGGGGAGCCACTAACACTGTTCCTAAGATAAGGGTGGTGAGATGGGCAGGCTGGATCTACATGATCATCCGAACTGTTTACCGGCCGTTTTAAGAACACATTTAGCTTTTCCGTTGTGAGAAACCTACCAAAAGCAAAACAGTAGGAGAGTTTACAGTCTCCGTCCTGAGTGCATTCCAAATTGGGACCACCCTAATTGAAAAAAAAAAAAAAATAACGACGCACGTCAAGGCGAGAAGCCTGAACAGCCAGATTCTATGGCACCTGGTACAGATTTTATTGGGGGCAAAATCAAAGAATGGAAGATCAATGGAGATCAATCCACGAACGATCGTGTACACCAAAATAAAGTCACATTTTATACGGCGCAGTTCTAGCAACTCAAGTCCCAGTCTGGAAATACGATCCCTGTATGCGATTTCCCGAGATCCCGACAATTGCTTCGTGAACAGGCTTCCAAGAGATCAATATCCTTGAAGAAATGTGGCGACCAGACTGGGGTTGCGTACTCAAGTATGGGGCGCACAAAAACCTTGAATATATTAATGAGTTATTTAGGTAATAGGAAAAGAAATTATTTCGTTAATAGGAAAACAACAGCACAAGTACAAGGAGCAAATAGAACACAATCGACACTAAATTTGGAGTTCCACAAGCATCTGTATTGGGTCCATTGCTTTTCTTAATATATACAAATGACATAACAGATAATTTTGAAAAAACAAATTCTATTATTTGCAGATGATACAATAATAATATTATTACATTATCAGTGAGAAAATTATACGTAACTTACAACAAGACTTTAATTTACTGAACGACTGGTTAGTTGAAAATGAGTTATTTATTAGTAAAGAAAAAATAGTTAAAATAGATATAAATGTACCAAAAAATTAATAAAAACAAAAGTACGTGGATAATCAAACATTGAAATAACCAATGTGGCTAATCAAAAAAATGAAAGTACCGATAGGTAGCTCATTTTATTGTGGGTTTACACTCACAAACTCAATATTCAGTATTCACTCCATTGGCGTCACGAACAGATTGAAGACAGCAGGGTAGGAATACAAAAATGAGTTAAAAAGCTCCGTGTTGAACTCCATTTTTTTAATGTGAATGAAAATTTTGGATCCATCTTGAAGAGCAATGTTGAAAAAAGATTCTTTCTGAAACTGTAGCAACTCGATTTTGTCGTACTAAGATGGAGGAGCAGCACATCGATGCTGTGCTTCGGGAAGAGGGAGTTCAACGCAGATGTGGAGTGCGCTGCAGTGCAGCATCTTCCAGGGGAAGCTGTTGCGTGGTTGTTTTTTTTTTAATAGCTCCGCTCACACGTTGCGCATGGACTTGTGGTTGGGCTTAAAATGCGCGTGGGGACGAGCCTCACCTCGACACCAGGTTTCATGATGCCCACATTGCTGAATTTGGAGTTATTACCAAATCACCACGCGACCGTAACCGATATCCTTTTGAGTCACTTTTTTCCTTCTTACCCTGCTCGTCTTCAAGCTTTTCGTGACGCCAATGGAGTGAACACTGAGGTTTGAGCTTGTGAGTGTAAACCCACAATAAAATGTGATACCTGTCGGTACTTTCATTGTTTTCCTATCATGCTTAGTTTACGATGGGGAGGGGGGGGGGCACTGCAATGTTTTGCACCTCTTGTAAAGCAAAACTGCTACAAAGAATGCATGAATGCATACAACTGGAAAAAAAATTCTGTAAGATACTTAGGTATTGAAACAGACGCAAATTGGAATTTTAAGGCACACATACTTCCATTATTAACAAGGATAAGACAGGTATTGCCTAAAATGAATCAACCACGGAATATATTGGAAAAAAAAAATAAAACAAATATTGTATGATGCTTGGATTGGAAGTATTCTGAGATATGGTATAGACTCGAACTATAGAGCAGCGACATTTGCCGCCATATTGGCACCAGTATGGGTTTTGGAGGGCATAACTACAAGGTGCACTACATAAAAATGGAGGGAAAAACAACGGAAGAGCGGATTTCTTAGGCTTAAAATAACGTTGTTTTCTCCAACAACAAAAATCGCGCGTTTTAGGTCTAAGAAATCACTCTTCACAGCATCGGCTTTAGTATGACGCCCTTCTGTTTCTCTCTGCAGTGCCCCTTGCAGCCAGCCCATTAAGGCTCCAGCATAGAGTTATACACAATAATACCACGTTGTGTCACTGCCCTATACGGCTTAGAATCAGATTACCTAAAACAGAGATTACAAAAAAATACAAAATAAAATAATCAAAGTGTTATTTGGACACAAACAACAAACACAAGGAACTAATGACCAATAAAAAGAAAAGAAAATACTGAACATTGTAAAACTTAGACTACATTATACTGACAAAAAATTACTATATAAATAAATTTAAATTCTACAAAATGGACAAGAAATTAAATTTAAGAACTAATAAAGAAACATTAATACTGCTGTATGATGGAATAATACATACGGTAAAAGGAACAGAAATGTATTGCCAACGAATTGCACAAAAAAGATGATGGAATACCAAAACTTAAAATATCTAAAAATCTGACAGACATACAAACAAACAAAAGAATTAAGATTATTGAGATTGCCATTGCGGACGTCAATACCATAAGGACACATAAACAAACAAACAATTCTACAATCTTAGTTATATAGATTGCAAAGGTTGACAGTATGGGGCAAAGCCTGGTTCTGGGGGGAATAAATTTAATGTTAAGTGGAACAATTAACGTAAACACCACAAAAATGGAGCTTTGCCCCTCTTTATTCTTTCAACTTCAATTTCCCGTAGTTTGTTCTTGGTTTAGTTCCGTTATAATGGTTACATTTTCGAAAGCTTCCCATCATTTTGGTACCACGAACGAGAAAAAACATGACAAAGGTAACCCTGAGAGATGGTTTACAAACCTAATTATACTTACCTGGAAGCCAAAGACTAACTTTTGCAACGTTGGCTACCGCCATACGCTTAATGTAGGTGTTTTTTGGGACGCCGGAGATTTTTTTCTACGTATTAGTGCGACGTGATGGCTTACATGTCTTTTTCTTGTATCTATTCCTCTAGAGCATTAAGTTTTTTTTAAGGCTTATGTCGGTATTTTGTATGCTTAAACATTTTAAAAGTACTAATTATTATTGATTATTTAGGCTGTTACTTTTAACTTATTTATGTTTAACTTTGAATCTAGTATTCATGCTGTCGTCGAAATTGCGTATATCGACTCGCGTGTTTCTAGGGCTAATGGAATGACAATCTTGGCGCACACACAGACATTAATTAAATACCTATTTACGATTTACCCATGACCGTTCAATTCCCCTCTCATGTAGTCTGACATGTAAGTCCAAAAGGCAACAGGCTTGCATCCGTATTTAATTAACCCTTCGAATCTCGATCCTATCTGGCTTTCCATCCTGTTTACACAGACATTCCGTTGTAGGGGAAGCCGTGGCAAAATGGATATAGTTTGTTTAAGTGCCTGCTGTGGCAGAACTATAAGACTTAGCAAAACAATGAAAACTGGTAACGATTTGTGAAACATTTCTTTTTCAGGAAAAAAAATCGACCAATAGCGTTGTTACAGCGTTAATAGATTTAAAATTCAGTTTTGTAAAAAGTTGCATTTATCCACTTTGCCCCGGGTACCGCCATTTTGGATACCTACCTGGAGCAAAGTGGATATGTATTAAAAACAGTGTTTATAACTCATCATAAGAATGGAAATCGTGCCACAAAAGTTTTTAACCAATTCAATAGCTACGTTCAGTCCATTATCCGTGAGCTTTCTTTACATAATTACGCACCATTCTAAAACATAAAAAACTTAATTCCGCATAGGTAAAAAGACTCTTACCTTGACTGGAAGCACTAAAAATATTTATCCTTTTTGCCCCATGCACGTGTTATCTATCCACTTTGCTCCACTGTGTACCTTCATCCTGTTTTACTTCGTCCCTAAAGTATACTTAAATTTTCAAACTAAATTACAGTACTGCGTTATTCTAAAAGAATTCCTCTTTAAAATGAAACCATTATTTTCTTTCGGTGACGGCATAGTTTCGAAGTTATCACACGTTTCCCTCGCTGACGATTTTTCTTTCAACCTGCATTGAAAGCTGAAAGGCGTACTACACATTAATCTCTCTAGTGCCAAAATACCAAACTAACGTGACGTCACTAATATAGTAGTGCTGAAGCTGAAAAAAAATCAAGAGCGCTCTAGCAGTGGTAGTTTTTTTTTGTAATGTCCATTATCCACTTTGCCTTGCATATCCACTTTGCCCCGGCTTCCCCTACTACGGCTCTTATTGGTAAAATTAGTCAATGTCATAATTTTCTAAAGGATTTGCAAAACTCAGCGCTGCAGTAGAATCCTACCATTGGTTTGGCAGAGGAGGGGTGCAAACGACGAGGAGGTGGGGGGGGGGGGGCTATGGTAGGTGTAAGGAGGACTGTGATGCGTTCCATAGTCAACAACAAAAGGTGAGTAGGGGTGGGGCCGTTGACGGTATTCAAGCTCACTGGCCTGAAAACCCGCAAACACGGTCAACGGCGTGGGAGGAAGAAGGAACACCCTGACAATGACACACAACGCTCCAGCTACTTCACGTGGTGTTGTATGGGCATAAATACTGCCATTTTTCGCTGTGTTTATATTTTGCGACACTTGTAAGTAAACAGATTTAATACTAACCAAATCAAATCAGGTTAAGGAACTGAAGGAGCAGCTTTGATAATGTTATCTTACTAACCGCATGTGTACATTACCAAATACCATTTCCAAGGAATTAAAACATCCTTGGACATGTCTATTCATGGACATTCTTCATAGAACCGTGTGAAAACGGAATTTAAAATAAGAAAATTAATTAGTTAGTTAGAAGATAAAATTAGTTTTTATAATAATAATAATAATAATAATAATTTTATTGCATGACATTGCTCGAAGTTTCAATGAAACTTATGTGAGCTACACAACTTACATAACTTACATAAATAATAAATTAACACATTAGTACGAAATTAACACATTAGTACAAAAAAAACAAAACAAAAAAAAATATTTTTCTTAGACATTTTATAAATCATTTCCTTCATTTCTCTTCATATTTTCAATAGATATCATTTTATACTTTTATACTTTTCTGCTAATAAATCTTTTAACCTAGTTTTAAGTTGGTAATACTTTCATATGATAACATGTCACTGTTTAGTTTATTGAAAATGTCAGGTACATAAAACGATCTATTTCTTAATCCATAACAATTCTCGCAATTTAAATTTTTTGGATGTCTTTTTTTGTTAATCGTTCGCTTTTTGTATCGTGGAGATCTTTATGAGTATTACTGTAATAATTTTTTATTATAATTATATAATCTCTCAAATCTCCTATTTTTAGTAGTTTATTTTTATAGTAAATCTCATCTGTATGTTCATTTTCTTGTCCAAACAATACCTTAACAATTTTATCTTGAAGTTTCTGCAGTCTTATTAAAATATATTTTGTTGCGAAACCATATATTTCAATACCGTATCTTATACTACTTTCTACCCATGCATCGTATAACATTTTTTTATTTTTCCTATTTAGTATGTTTTTTACTTTATATAAGATAGGTAATTTCTGTCTTAGTTTAATTATTAAGTTAGTTATATGTTCTTTAAAGTCCCATTTGTCATCTATATATTCCTAAATATTTTGTTGTTTTTTTAATTGCAGTACTCTTACATGTAGAATGGCAGATTTGGTTTTTTAAATTTGTTTGCAGTCCTGTACAATTTCCAGAGTGATTTACTATATTGTTTAATTGGTGGTTTTTCATTTTTGGCACCGCAATATCTAAATATATTGTTTTTTCTTCGCTTATGTATAATTCGTTTTCTATTAGCCATCCATTTATCATATTAAAATCGTTTTGTAAATTTCTTAACATATCATGGTAATTATAATTTATGGAGATTAGTATAGTATCTAATTAGTATAATAATAATAGCTTTATTCAATTGTACAACGTGTGTGTTAAGTACAAGCGGCACGAAGTCTTCCGACTTGTTTGTGCAAGCATTTATATACAGTTTGAATTTACATAAATATATACAATTTACAGTTAACTAAACCTAAATACATTAATTAATCATAGCTACACAATATACAATTATAAATACAATTAGTAATGCTCTATTAATGATATTTTATTAAAAAAATATTAAATGTTATGTAGCACCAAAGTTTGTATTTTATGTTGTTTTGATCCAGTTTTTAATTTCTTTTTCCATTTGTCTGAAGTTTTTCAAATTTCTTAGTTTTGCTGGTATTTTATTCATGTAATGCGGTACCATATAATAATAATAATAATAATAATAATAATAATAATAATAATAATAATAATAATATTAAAGGTACATGCATCCATGTTGGCTTTCCTGTATGACTCAGTTTTGCAACATTAGTTCAAACGTATGTAAATGTTGGCAACACAGACATTTTCTTGTTTTTTCTTTCGTGTGAGATGATTTTGCGACATTAAAGGCACATAAATCCCTCCGTTCTGGCCGCTTTACTCTGCGTCACCTACGCTAAAATATAGTTCAAACGACCGCAGCGCGCATTGCTCTAGACACTAGTCATACTCATTTCGAGGCCGCTGCAACGTGACCCATCGTGAGGCCAAGTCGCAAACTTGAGCGAAGGATTAATTATCCTTCCGCCAGGGCCGCGGCTTGCCAGCGATGTGGCGGGAGTTATATACCGCTCGGACCGAGCCGTTTAAAACAAGCCTAATAACATTCACGCGCCACTACTGACATCTGTATCGTACCCTTAGACCAGCAAATGAAAGGTAAATCAGTTTATATAAAGCTATTTCCGGTAATGTATCGAGTGAAACTGTTAAAATATACCGGAGGGAGTCATGTGCCTTTAACTCTAACCTGTGTAAATGTTGCAAACGTTATTCTCAATGGGTCGAACGACATACCGGAAGGATTTATGTGCCTTTAATAATGTTTGTTGCATAGAACAGCCGCAGGTCAAGGTAGTGCCGGCGAGAGCCACTGACACCTTGCCAAGTCAAAACGGTACCATCAGGTTCAAACATATCAAACAAACCGAGAAAGTACTGTACATTATTTACATCTGCCAACCGCCTCTTAAAGGCAGACAAGGAATAAGGTGCTATAACGACATCTCTCGTCAATGCGTTCTAAACAGTTACTACACGATTCGAGAAAAAAACTTTCTACAGTCGCGTGAAAAAAGCTGTGGCACCAGTTTAAGGGAGTTTCCCCTAGTTTCTCTCAGTACGAATGGAGAAAAAAAACGACCACAGTTAAAAACATAGTGGGTATATAAAAGCCAAATCACACTTAGGTCGGCTAGATTCCGTAAAGTCCAGTTACTTCCCTTAGTAGCTTCCTGTTGGAAAATACAGAAGATGCATGTATAGGATCTTATACTGATTTCACACTACTAAATTCGTCTCGCGCCACCGCGCGCCGGCCGCTTATTTGTGAGCCAACTTGGCCGCTACAGCAAAGCGTGACGAATTTAGTAGTGTGAAATCAGTACTAGTCTTCCTACAATATCCTTCAGAACATAGAAAACGAACGACAGGTAAACGTTTCGCCTACTAAATACTTGATTGCAAACCAATCGTACACCCCTGTTGAATGAATTTGCGTGGAATGTTGATACTTGTCTATAGGAGTAGAAGACATTCACTTAATATAGTATTCTCTTCTGTAGATTCTTCAGGCAATGCAAGATACGATTTTAACGCTGCTGTTGCTGCGGAATATACAGTGTGGTGCAAAAGTCTGGAGAAGCCTACTGCCATTCCAAATCAACTAAGAGGAGAACCACGAAAATGCTAGGACACCGTGGGACATGCAATGATGCTAGTTTAAATGACCTTGTAATTGTCGTTCCAGGTCATCATGATGCTAAATTTTGAACTATACGTCGTAGAATAGTGGTCAAGGAAACATTTACAGACTCCCCTCCTTCCCCAAATGTAACTGAACATATGTATGCGTCAGGAAACCACTTTCCGATTTTGTGGAATACGCACCACACGTTTCTGGATAGGTAAGAAAAAAAACCTATATGTGTATCCCGTACTGCTGCGATAATTTCGTTTGGTACGGCACCTTCTCTGCTGGACACCATGAAGACATGCAGTGAATTGTTATTACGACTACCTTGTCTGAAAGATGACTCCTACCCCAATGGTACGATTTTTATTCTGTTTTTTGCTTTGGCATTGGCTTAGAGTTCTCTACTACTTTCCAATTTACACCACTATTCTATGACGTGTAGTTTAAAATTTAGCATCGTAATGACCTTGAACGACCTTTCCAAGGTCATTTAAACCAGCATCATTACATGTTCCCCGAACCACAGCGTATGTACGTACATTTTCGTGGTTCTCCTCTTAGTTGATTTGGAATGGCAGTAGGCTTCTCCAGACTTTTGCACCACCCTGTAACTTCAGCATGCAAACTTGCCCATAAACGGAACCACATAACCGTCTCATCGTCTTCCGCCTGTCTCAAAGCCGAACAAACATGAGTTAGTTTAGTCAGGCATGAGTCCAGTTCCATCAGCATTTCTTCAGGTAGGAAATCAAGCTTCCAGGAACGTTCGACTCTTTTTAAAATATGGAACGTTACCACTGGTGCTTCGGAAGAAAAATGTTCACTTAGTTGAATCATGGGGAGCAAATGGTTTCTCCCCCACTTTTACGCCTCCTCCGATGTTCAGCAAGAGTAACAATGAAGTACTTGAGATTGGTACAAACTGTCAGGCCTCAGAACCATAGTCCAAGTTTGCAAATGTCACCATAGGCAGGTCATCGGTGTTACCCGTTGGATGCTCCCTGCACAAAGCAGGTGGAGGATAATGATTTACCACATCAATGGGTTATTTTCACCGTAGTCGTTCGTTAACTTCATCTTAACCGTTGACTGGCTCTTCACTACCCATGGACCCCAGTTCCTTAAAATTTTGTTCTTCTTCCTATCCAAAATTTTATGATTCACCGGAAACGAGTTTACGTGAGATCCCCCAACTGAGTATGTGCTTGTCTCTTGGGATTGGGTATGGATGGGAAACATTCTCACCAAAATCCCAAAAGTTCATCGACCTTGCACCATAATTAGATTTTTAGACCTGAATATTTTAAGGTCTGACATGAGGCCGGCTTCTGATGTTTAGAGTACAACTCCTGACTTGTCGGCACGCTTGACTTTTGGTGCGATGATGACTTGCGTGACGGCCACTTGAATGAAGTCGATTCAATTGAAACAGATTTAGATCCAGATCTCGATCCCAACTTGTAAGTCGACATGGATTCCATCTCGGAGGCCGACTTGAAGTTCAACTTGAAAACTGACTTGGATTCCGACTTGGAACCCGAATTGGATGCTGACTAGTAACAACCAAATGACTGAGAATGCAAAGTGGACTTTCGTTAGATCTCTGCTCTCAGTGGTAGCTAGGGCTGATTTGTGGTAGGCATTTCACATTGAGCGCAGCTCAGAATGTCTTAGGGCCCGAACAAGCTCTTGAACTCCGCACTCGGATTTTACAATGTGTGCACAATCGATGCTGAAGCTTCTGTGAATTGACCCATTGCCTGGTCGTGGTTTTATACACAACTACAATATCTCAAGAGTGGGGGAGGAAGGGTTCACCCACACCCAAGCCAAAACTTGGGCAGTGTGTAGCGGATCAGCGTTGCTCAATGCCCCGCACCGATCAACAAGGTGTGTGGCTGCCATTGGTTAGCTATCAAGCCCATATCTGCTGCATGTAATGCGAGTTTTCGCTTAGAGGAACAAAGGATTAGCCCCTACAACTCTGCCCTAACCGAGAACAAACCACCACTTCCAGGCTGAAGTACATTTATTAAAACAGTGTTTATTAAACAAAATTCTATACGATACTTACAATTTCTGTAAAAAAAAATTTCGAATAAAACAAATCGACAGTACGATTTCATATACCAGCGTCTTGCTGCATTACACAAGAATAATTGTTTATTAAACCAGCGTATTCTCACTGGTTTACGTAACTGCTCTCTTCACTTATCACTATTCACTATTCCAAGTCCTCGTCCATACTGTCGAGCCCGTCTGAAGTCCAGTTGTGATCCGCCGGTGTGGGTAGAAGATTTAATTAAGTTCAGCAAATCTTGAACTGGGGCCAGTGAGCTGTGTGGCTTTGATGTTTCCAAGGTTTGCTCCTCCTTACGTGGTCTAGCACCATCGGTGGGGCCCAAGGGCGTCGTACACCCGCAAAATGTTTGGGGACACAACCTTTTCCAGTTAGGGGGTCTGGAGGAGCTCTGTAAGCTCCGCAGTGGGGCTGGGGCAGAGCCCGGAAAGCTAATGCATTTTCAGCAATTTTAATGAGTTTGAGATGGCTGGAACACCCAAATTGACACTTTTTTAAAGGGAGGGCAGGTGGTCGGCCGGCCGCACACAAGCCAAAATTGTCTTATTTTTTTTGGAAAATTGGGATGAGGCTGGGGGAAAAGGGGCACGTTCCCACCCGTGCCCCAATGGCATGACGCTCCTGCGGCCCCTGGGGGCCCTCGATGAGAGGTGCCGTGGGCGGTGGTGGAGCTCCCCACAGATTTTCCATCGGAATTGGGACGTCATTGCCGGGTGTCTGATATTTTGAGGATTGCTTGTTGGTTATGGTAACTTGAGTACGTCTGCTCTCTGATGCAATATTCTGCAGCTGCTGCTTGTGAAATTAAAAAGATCACCAAAAGATTAGGCCTAAAAGTTCTTCAAACATTAGAATTATTTAAAAGATATCTTCTCATGAGCTAACACCTTTTGACCTTTAATTGTGATGACTACATCTTTAACTTTTTGTATACAGGCGTACATTGTTGCATGTGTTAATACAGACATACAAAATACAAACTCAGT
>JAHWFP010026384.1:25174-44454 GCA_023313725.1 Lithobius niger
TATCCACGTCCACTTCACGAAAAATAAAAAATAAATGTCAAAATAAAGCCAAAAACTGGTAAAGAACCAAGTTGAGAATGGTTCAGTCTCTCAAAGGAGTGAAATAAAATATTGGGAAAATGGCTACTCAACCTAGTTGCTTGTGTTTTTTCTTATATGTTTTTTACTATTAAATATGGCTTTAAGTTGAGTCGAAATGTAAGTGCACTTTCCGGCGTTTGCGTCGCAACAACGAATCTCACAAAAACAGCGGCCATTTTCAGAATCGAAACGTGTAGCACCATTCTTCATGGTACAGTGACTATTGCGTACACACCTCAAAGCCACCTGAGATATGGCTTGGGAGCGGCCACTTCTGCAATTCGGATGAAGGTCTGCAATGGGAACACACGATAACTGGACCAGTGGCGTAAATAACGGGGGCGGTAGGGGGGGGGGGGGGGGGGCAAGTGCCCCCACCCCTTCCCCCCAAGAACGAGCTGAGGGGGCATAAAAATCATTGCAAAAATCTGTGTATTCGTTATTTTATTAAAAACCATCTGTTTTTTTTCCCCATGGAGCCATGCATTAATCAATGGAAGAAAATATTCGTACAGTAAAGGTAAATTGGTTGAAAGAAATTATCAGTAATACCAAAGTTCAAAAACAAAAAAAATAGGGGGTAGGAATCCTGTGTCACTCATTCAATGTAAACCCACTCTCAAAACTGTTTGACGAGCTGATCACTAACCAGTCGCAACGGTAAACCTACTTTTTGAGTTGGGGGTTCGAGGCTTGCTACATAGCACTGACTGTATTGTGGATGGGCTAATCATGGTGTTTGTACTGTCTGTTTGTATTATACACAAAGATAAAAGCACCAACACAGTAATAAAGTGAATGCAAGCCAAAATGGTGCACAAAAAATACACACAAAAAGCGACGTTTCGGGTCGGAATACTACCCGTTTTCAAGCACACTTCACGCAAAAAGCGAGCGTCAAAACATAAATAACACAACAGGGGTGATCCACCCAACAGCAAGTATCAGTAAAATTAAAAGGATTAAACTAATTTAAATTAAGGATTAAATTATTATTTTTATTATCTTAAAATTAATAGTAAAAAGGACCTAAGTCGGGTTAAAACCGACAATATGGAACTTGATCATCCACTGTAGAAAGCAAAGTGGAGGTCTTCAGTGGATGATCAGGTTCCCTATTGTCGGTTTTAACCCCACATAGGTCCTTTTTACTATTATTTTTAGTTTTACTGATGTTTGCTGTTGGGTGGATCACCCCTGTTGTGTTATTTGTGTTGTGACACTCGCTTTTTGCATGAAGTGTGCTTGAAAACGGGTAGTATTCCGACCCGAAACGTCGCTTTTTGTGTGTATTTTTTGTGCACCATTTTGGCTGTCTTTCACTCTATTATTAATATGTTTGTATTATACGCATATTAGTTCGTTCCCTGGTTTTATAATTTTATTGGTTTTTTTTGGTTTTTTTAAAAGATGTAGACGTGCGTTTTGTAGTTTAACAGCGTCATGAGCCTTTCTTGTTTTCTCAACACTCATTTTCTCATCCACGTATTATTAAGCTTCCTCACCATTCTTGTAATGTTACAAGAATATCAGTAAATAAGTTATGATGAGATTGTGTGAAATGTGTTGCTATTATACGGTAGGAAGTGGCGTGTTCGGGGGGGGGGGGGAGGTGTGCTAAAGATAACTAATGGACTGAAGACAACTCCATTGGAAAAAAACAAACGCATCATCTAAGTATTCTAAAACATGCCCCCAATCTAGAGTCATTCTTGTGCATGCTGAAGCGAAATAAAAAGGGGCCTGAAGTGGGGCGGGAAAATGTGAGATTTGCCCACCGAGAAAAAAATATGTATTTACGCCACTGAACAAGACACATAATGATTTACTAAGCAAATGCCAGTTAGTCTACACAATTTTTTTTCAAATGTGATATTGTAGTTATATCGTGTTTGTAATATGTTAGACTAGCAGATCATTGTCAAGTTTAACATTTTTTTATGGGCCACACCCGCCAGCCCTGTATAGATTAGGGTCCCCGATACAACCCGTTGCCTCGGGCCCCACAATTTCTTAGTCCGGCCCTGCTTGCAGCGATTTGTATTTATTATTTAATTCTTCCTTGAGCCTTTAAATCTGCATTCCCTTTCTGTAGCCGATGGCCAAGTACTATCTGTCGATTGTAGTCAGGGTCATATGGTTGTGACTTTAACGGGTTCAGTGGGTCACTACTGGACAAACTGGCTATATTGACAAAGGCAATATGGCAGAGCTTTTGGAGTTGGACCTTTATGGAAACAGTAGCCTAAAAGTTGGCAGCATACACAAACCACGACGTTTTGGGGATGAATGCGCCCTGTTCTTATTTGAAAAAAAAATGGATTTAAAGCTTTGTACATAATCATAAAAAAACAACTTTTAAGTACCATGTTAATGGCAACACACAATGACTTAAATAAAATAGATTAATCTAAAGTAAAATGAAGTAAAATGCTTTTTTGGACGAAACAGAAACAGCAGTGCCCGACCTCTTCCCTGATAGTACAGGTACGAAGTAAGACAGGACTGTGATTGGGGGGAAGGGGGGGGGGCTTGAGCCCCCATAGCGCCAATGTAGGGGTGCCCTTGTTGATACCTGAATTTGTTCATGTGCTTCCGTGTTGAGAACTGAATTGAGGTGTCGATTTTTGACTACTACAAAGTATTTGTGAAAGTTGTGTGTAAGGAAAAAATGTCGTCAGTACGTGAAAGTGAACACGAACATGGAGGTGAAGCTACCACCGACGAAATGAGCATTGCGGACAAGCTCCGTGAACACCCGGAAATTCTGGAAAAATCGCAACTGCCATCAATAAAGACTAAGAAAAATATGGATTTTAATGTGACGCTCTTTGGAAAAGAGAAGAATAGTAAAGCCTTTATGAAAAAGGTGAATAATATGAAACGTAAAACTGACAAAAATAAAACAGGGAACAAGCGCATATTCGACTACTGCCGATGAAAAAAAATTATGTTGGAATGCAATTGTCAATCCAGTGCTTTCTCGGGTCACGGCTTAACATTTTTTTTCAAAATCACTGGTCATTACGTCCCTATGTACTAGGGACATCTTATAAAATCGAACTCATAAAAAAACTATACAATTGGGTGGCGGGGGAAGGGGAGTAAGAAACTGTCACGTATTTCAGGTTAGGGGGCTATGCTTGCCAAGTGTTACACTAGTGTTACAAATTGGGGGGGGGGGGGGCTAAATTGCTAGAAAAAAGTGTTACGTGGTTTGTGTATGCTCTCATCGCACATGCACACACACCGCAAATGAAGGAAAAAGTGATATTCTTAACAAGAAAGCTGCTCCGATGCATTTTTCTGGAAGCAAATCCTTCAAGTTTGAAGCAACTAATTCATTTTATGAACACGAAACATGTAAAACCTTCTACTTTGAAACAAACACTTCAACCTAAAAGCAAAACTTTTTCCTTCACTTATTTTATGTGAATATAATCCGAAGCAATTGCTTCACTTTTTGCAAGTAAAAGGCAATGCTTTTTTTTTTTGGAACTACACCAGGGCCGGATTTATAAGTAGGCCCGTGAGGCCCGGGCCTATAGCGGCACTTTTTTTAGAGGCGGCATGACGACTTAAACAATTGTACGTGAGAAAAGCAGGTGCGAGTTTTGCGCGCGCTCAGCCTTTCCTGAAAATTTATTAACTAAATGCTAACACCATCAATTAGCTACCGCAGATGAGACTAAAAAATGTTACTCCATCGACTCAATGTCGTATCAGTACTGATTGAGTGCAGGATCAGTGCTATATACGTGAGTAGGGCCTATACTGACGTTTTCTTTAAAACGTAGTTAAGTTATTTATGAACTATTCATTGCATGGCCATTTATGTTGGGCTGCTGTCATGCGTTGATCGTAGTAGCGAAATAAAATGAGCAGCCATGAGCGAGTGAAACTAAACGGCGCTCATTGCCAAATACAGGAAAAAACGGAAGAAAGGGACAAAAATCCCTCAAATTTCTTAATTTAAGTTCGAAGGGAATAGGTTAATTTAATTGCTTTGCTCAAGTTATTTTTGCCCTACCAGTTTTCCATGGATCGCAAACGAACATAAAAGTTAAGAAAGGTGCTGGTTGGCGGAAAAAAAAAAAGGGGGGGGGGGGATTAAACATCTATAAGAGTCTGGGGATGGGAAGTTTTTGGAGCATTGAAGAGCGGCATTATGGTTGGGCCTACAGGCGGCAAGAGCTTAAATCTGCCCCTGAACTACGCCCTATTTGTGTGTTGTCTTTAACAGTTTTTTATGATAACGTTTAAAGTTTTTAAGCTGACTTTTCTCACTCAAGCGCGTTCACCCATTTAAAATGCTCTCCAGCAAAGTGTTAGTTAAACTGGAGTAACGCGGTTGGGAAATGTTTTTCTTTCATTTTCTTTTGTTCTTCCTGTCAGAACTCAAAACTTAACGTGATTGTACCAAAAGTAATAACGTGTATCAACGTTCAGCAACTAATGGTTATCTGTCTAGGAGTGCGGAAACCAATCTTTTTTTTTACTAAATTACAAGCAACTAAAAAAAAAATACTGCAGGCGAAGGTGCAGGTGATCTCTTTGTTTTTGTTCAGAAAGTTAAGTCGCCAAAATCCTTCTTTCAAGTGTGTGAAACGTGTTTTGATGGTCAAGGGCGATCAGTAGGTCAACAGTGACATTGACGAAGACAAACCAACTCTCTCCCCTTCCCTGCTAGGGTTGGGGTTGCCCCTTCTAATCTTGTCATCAGCGACTGGACTTTTGCCTTGTGGCATTTCAGCCATCATTCTTACAGTTGTATGTTGTTGCCCTAGTTTTTGTTGCTGCTCTTCTCCCGCACTCCCACCCACGTTTTCTTCCGCAACAACACCTTCCGGTCGTCGTGCGTGTTGGCCGCGTTCGGCATCCGGTTATACTCCGACCCGGATAACGAAACGGAAACCACGTTGGGAATACGCGCTCATGCACCTTCCCTTTCGCGAACCTTTCGTTTTTCGCGTTGTGTGCTGACCCGACTGGACCGCTTCGAATAAGTGACGTTTTGCCCAGGAAGTTTGTGCAACATTTAGTCGTGGAAGGAACCTTAAAACGCTAGTTTTTGTGCGGGAAAAGTGTCTATTATGGTTTACGTAGTTGAGAGTGAAGAAGTGGCAAGGTAATTGAATAGGAACTGTTTTTGGTGTTTATTGCAGACGCTTTGCGATGCGGCTGGCGGCCAGCACGCTTTTGGGGCTGCTGTGCCTTTGGCAAACAACGGGAGGGAGCTTGGCAGATTCAAGGAAAAAAGGTAAGATTTTATCGTATCTTTTTTTTACGTGGCCGAAATTGTAAGATAACTGTTATGTTAAAAGTGTAGTATACATAAAAAGTACTATCAAATAAATTCCAGAAAAGAAGAAAAAAAGAAAAATTTCAAGTTTAAAAAATGCCTCCTGGTAGGCCGATAAACAGCTACAAAGCCATCAAAAAGAACAGCATATTTTAAATTTTCAGCATGCATTTGATGGCTTGGTCACAAAAAACACTAAAATAAACAAGTAAAACGCACCACGAAGTGAGGCTGGCTGTGAAGGAAGAGTGGCAGGCTGGGGGTTTTTGCTTGTTCATTTTAGTGTTTTTGTGTGACCAAGGCATCAAATGAATGCTGAAAATTAAAATTAGGCTGTTCTTTTTTATGGCTTTGTGACTTTTAATCGCCTATTAGGAAGAATTTTTTGATCTTGGCCACAAATTAATTGAATTTTAAGGAAAATTTGTCCGTAGCATAGACATCCTCGACGAAAACTTGTATTTACGATGATTTCGATGCTTTCGATGGTTTGGATGGTACGATAATTGATCCGCGGAATTATTATTATATTGTTAACGGTGATATATGAGGCTGAAACCTGCCATTTTAACCCCATTTTTTCCCGAACGATTTGAGGATTTTTTGTTCTGTTATTGCAGCTTTTTTTAACTTCTCCTTGGTAACGAAATTGTGAGAGAAAAAAATGAGGACGAGTTGTACGAACTTTGGTACGAATTATCCATGTTCCTGAATACAAACCAACAAGATACGCAATGCAAAAAATGTAAAATATTTCTAAGAAAAGAAGAAAAAAACAACACCTGCTTTACACAAATAAATTAATTGAAATTCCATAACCAAGCGGCTGAAGCGAGGTTAGGTTACTGACACACTTCAATTGATGACTGAGTTCGTGTGAGTGTGTGTACACGTACGTGTGTACATGTTTATAGGCCTAGGCCTACAGAATGATTTGGTTAACGGACTCTTTTCGTAACCTATAATAGTACAAACATCTTTTGTAATCGGTGTAACAAGCTAAATGCAAACCGAACAGAGTAGGCCTATAGCCGTCAAATGGATGCCAGGTAATAACGAAATCACGACAGTTTTGGTTCCTATATCGGAACCGTGAAGGAATTTTAAAACACGTCAAACAGAAGACGTTAAAATATAACAATTAAACGGATGGTTCATGGTTCTAACCCTTCCAGGTCTTATGGACGTAAATTAGCATACTAAAAATAAAATAAAATAAAACGTCGGCACAATTCGAAAGAATATGCCAACTCACTTAATTCTGCAGGGCGACGATACAAGGGAAGGATGTGGGCACTTGGGACGGTCGGGAGCTCACTGGTGGCACATTCTTTCGAATTGTGCCGATGTTTTATTTTATTTTTAGTATGGTACCTTACATACATAAGACCTGTAAGGCTTAGAACCATAGCCCATCCGTTTAACTTATGTTTTAATGTTTTCTGTTGTTTGACATGACCTTTACTTGAAAACGATTCCGATCCAGGAACCGAAACGTCGTGAGTTCGAGGAGGGGCTTTGCCCATGCCCTTTTCACAAAATTCCCTTTTTGTGATAAAAAATAATGCCATTTTTTGCTTACATTTGCTGACGAAGCGGTGCCTTAGGAGGGGCCTACAGCTCCCCCCCCCCCCAAAAAAAAAGGCCTAAAAACGCGCAAAAAGGCGAAAAAGGCTCTAGCCTAACCGAAGACCTACTAGCCTACCGGTGTAGCATTTCAGTGTAGACAGCTGCTTCAGTTTAATCTTTTCAAACACAAATTACTACGGAAATAGTTAGGCGAATGCCAAAGACATCCCATTTCGACGTCCAATCCTGTTGCTCTCTCTACTAGGCTGCACAAAATGTGACCACTTTCATTTTGAATGGTCAAGATAATTCTAACGACAAGTACACGGAATATCGGGAAGTATTTTCAAATGTGTTCTTGAACGTAAACAAAGCACTTAAAATTTTAGTTCCTCTTCTCGCCCTATGAGAAATTTGTAAACAGGTAGTAAGCTACTGCAGGCAAGCTAGTCATCGAATTTTTGTACAATATTGGCAGATATCGTCAAGGATATAGCCTTCCATCCAGCGTGTAGCGTGGACCTTTAAAAAAAAAAACAAAAAAAAACTGGAAGTAAAAGTCCTTACAGGACCTAGTGGCCAGGGAAGTGTGAGAAACTACCACACTCCCTTCAGTAGTGTGGAATCTATTCTGGCTTAGGCTATTCTGGATATTCTATCGTCTCTAATGATCACAGGTTTCCCGGTTCGAATCCCTGGGATCGTCCTCTCCTACTTCCTTCATTTTCTAAAATTTCTTGTAAGATGTCAAATTAAAAAGATCATCAACAAAATTAGATTAGTCCAACTTCACATGATGTTAAGACAGCTTATTTTTAAAAAAGGAAAAAATTAAAAAAAAAAAAGGTAACCGTATCCCCATCTGTATTGGGATTATTGAAAAGTGGAAATACACTCATAATCCTTACCCGTCGATTAACGAAGTTTGAGAATCTGTGTCGTCCATTCTCCCTAGGCTAGTCAAAAAAAATAGCATTATCGGTTCCCTAATAATTCCATTTGCGGTGATAGCCTAATAAATTTTTCTGTGAATCTTTACACACGTCTGCACGACGCGCCTAAGTCCATCCCAGCCGTACGCGATTCGACCAATTGCAATGGAACTCAAAGCTTCTACGTACGAATTCCAATCATTTTCTAAAGGTTTTAACGGAAAATAGTGAGAGCCTATATTATTACGAATCGTTAAAGGGGTGCATGACCGTTTCGCCGAATCCCGTTTCGCCGAATAATTTTTTTCCAAATTAAGTGTCTCGCTCGTGCTGCCTCGCTCATCACGGTTAAAAACTTATAACATTAGAAACCCCAAACTAATCATAATTCCTTCAAATTAGGAAAACAGATTAGGAAAATTAACCTCTCCAACGTCAAATTTATTAAGAATGCTTTGATTCGGCGAAACGGGAATTCCCTTTTCGCCGAATTCTAAACGGAGATTAATATTCGGCGAAACGGGAATCGGGGGAGGGGGTAAGTGTGGGGTAGGGGTGGGGCATTACGAATCAAAATTAAGTTGGAAAACCAACTGAAGACAGCAATCATACAAACAGTGCCTGGTGGGAGTCCGGAACGTATTCATAGTGGATGAACTGTAAGGTAATTTTATTTGAACGTTTTATTTGTATGGTGATTGTGGCATCAGCAATTGTATTATGTAAAGGATAGCTGCAATACTGCTTGAGCTCAGCTCATTACAGTCCATCTTTATTGTAAGCTGTAAATTTGAATCTGAAAAATGACATGGTGTGAGTTCAATGCCACAAGCTGCATACTGTATGTAAATATGGTATATAGCGCACTGGAGTGTGTCACTCGTGATGTGTCAGTGTGTAAATGCGTCTCTTTGTGGAAAATATTTTGAATGCATATGTCGGAAACAGAAACCCATCATGAACAAGTTATGAACGGGGAGGAAGGCAGCTCTGATGATTCGTTTTGGTGTCGTTGTAACTAGAACAGCCGACCAGAACGCTCAAAATCTATTGAACGCCACGTCGGAACCGGAGCGCCGCCTACGAAATGTGGTTCAATTCTTCCGGTTGAAAAGGGAACTTCCTAATATGTTGGCTATGACATCCGTCGGGATTGCGAGGGAGGGATTGCCTAGAATTTGTCGCCACGTCAGATTTCTGTTTAGAAATGTAGGAAGTGGAGTCAATGAACCTTTGTTCGAACCATCCGACTATAAATTTAAGATATTCAGTGTGGCTTTGTATTTATTTAATATTCAGTGTGCCTTAAATACATAAAATATGAGCAATATTGTGCTGGTGGTACGCCTACATTCTCTGATTGTATTGCAATAAAATGGACTACATAAAATTACTGGAAAATGTTTTATTCTCGTATAGCAGACATAATGGTTGGCCGAGAGTGATGCTTAACGGAAACGAACGTTATAAAATTTCGAGTATTAAAAAACATTTCATGAATAGGAGGCGTAAAACGGTTCATTTGGCATTTCCATAAATGCAAATTTACAGTGTATTGATGAACTAAAAGTTTTTTTTTTTAATTAATTTCTTTGACCCTTAAGTCTGCCGAAGCAACTGAATGCTTGTATGGCTGAACCGGCTCCATTTTGAACATTACCAGACTTTTAGCGAAAAAGAAATATATGGTAAAGGGAGGTGACAACCCAGGGATTCGATCCGGCAAACCTCCGATCATCGCAGGGGCCGAAAAATTGTCCAGAATTGGCCAGAATAGTTCCCATAGCCGCTGAAGGAGCATGGTAGCCTCTCACGCTACCCTGGCCGGCAGTCCTGGCGGGGACTTTGCCAAGGTCCCCTTTCCAGGGGTTCGACCAGATCCGCAAACCTCCAGCATCCAGGCTGAGCTCTCTCACAACTCAGCCACGATGACCACAAAAGCGAAAACGAAGAAATGTAGATGCGGGCTCCCAGGTTCGAAACTGGCCGTTTGTTCCATGACGCAGGCGCCCTTTGGTTGCTACACCTTTGGCGCCCCTTGGGTAGCCTTCTTTTTTACCACTTCCCTGAAGAAAAATTAATGCTCTGCTGGCAAACTTTTCTTTCAAGCACAAATCCCCTTCTTTTTCCTTCTCCCTCCCCACACTAACTTGTACTTTCAACGCCTTTGTTATAAACTCCTTCCTCTTCCCCCTTCCCCCCCAAAATACCCACGCCATCCAAGAAAGAACTTCATAAAAAAGCCATTCCTGCAATTTGAATCCAGTAGAAGATTACAATAACCAAAAGCACCGGAGGCTCTTCTCTTGACAATGCTTGGGGACCTTAGAACGGTCTCCGGACCTGTCAGAGTGGAGTTTCTGGTAAATAATAACATTTGACTGTCGAATTAAAATCCTAAGGTAACACTCAATAAAAACAAATGGATTGTAGCTTCGTTAAAAATAGTCTCGTCGCATTGTTGCGTGAATGAATAGGCTTATCGTCGAACCAAATTCTCCATTAGGCCTATATTTCCTACTTACGAAATTAAAACTGCATTTTTAAAATTAGGCCTAAAAATAAAAATTAGGCCTAAAATCATGTTACCATAGCAACGTCAATTTGCTACGAATCGCTGTTGGCTTCTTCAACAGCGTCTCTCTCGTCACTTCCCTACTACCACTGATCTATATAGGCTATGTTACCCGTTACGTTGTAACACTGTAACTGTGTGCCTGTAGGGCACTGTGTTGCAAAAATGAATAGGCTTACTATACAATCCATATCTTCGTTAGCTGCTACTTACGAAATTAAAACTGCTGACAATTTAAAAAAGGTGACAATTACGCCTAAAATGTAAAATAGGTTAAAACATTTTTAACCGACAATGGTGATGGCTACTGATTTTAATTAGTATAATAGAGATAGCAGTATAGTGCATGATAGAGGTGTGCGCCTCAACATTAGAAGTGGAAGAACTGTACCGAAGACCGGTGCGACTAGGCAGTCGCTGTAGCCGCTTGTTTAATTTACCGCTATTTTCTTTATATTGCTCGAACATTCTGTTGGATCTAGGAGTTGAAAAGGTGAAAAGGCGCCTTTAACGTGAGCAGCAACTCGACGAACTGCCGATCGTTATTTCAAAGTTTAGTGCTGCCTAGTTTCAATCTCAATAACGAGTTCTGTCGTTATAATGTTAATTCTGTCATTATAATGTTATAATGCATAATGTTAAAATGTTGTTCTGTTACACTTATACACTGGGACAAGTGACTGGCGCCAATACGCCGGGGGTCGAGAAAATACCGTCACAGAGCAACCTGGTTACAATGGGGCAGGCCGAATTTTGCAAAACGTTGGGGGCAAATAAACAAGCCTTGTAGTGTTTTTTGTCTCTCACTTTCTTAATGGGTTTAGAGAAATAATGCAAAAGAAACACACTTTTTTGAAACTCTTTTCAAGTAGTCTGCGGTAATGATTTTAATATTTTGGGGCAATTTTTGTTCGGTTACCGGGGCATTTGGAAAATTCTCGACCCCCGCAATACGCCTTCGTAAACACGCGTATGCGTCTACTCAAAATTTCAGTTAAGGCTTGTTTTAAAGCTAAAACCTAACCCCTTCAGTCACGGTGTCCAGAAAATGACAGTTACAAGACTGGGGGAGGGGGGAGGGATTCAGACAGGAAGGATGACGCAGGAGCACCGCGACCTTCGTCCGAGGTCCCCGACCATCCTGAGCAAGGCGAGCAAGCACAGACTAGTGGAACGAACTAAAGAAATGCCGGTTCATATACCACGACTAAGTCGCATTGGGCTTAAAAACTATCTAGAACAATGAGACTCAGTCAAAGGTAGCTGGTGCTATCAACTGTTCATGTCTGGACCCCCACCTTTAACTATGCAGGTAACAAAGAAATTCACACAAAGCTCTGCTCTTCTGCTACACGTTTGAGATTAAAAATATAAAAAAAGCCAAGAGTGCTACAAACAATTCAAAACGACGTTTCGAAAAAAAATCCTTTTTTCGTCTTCAGGTTGCAAGATAAAATTCACATAGCAAGGCATACACGTTTGAGAAGTAGGCAGCAGTTAACACATAACGTTTTCGTTTTACCAAATCCTACCAATTTATAAAACCTGGTCGCGACAATGACATTTTGTGATTACTAAGAACAATTTTCTGACCTACAGAAAACGCAATAGAGACCTTCCTCAAAACATGACAGGAACCATCAAAGTTTTATCCTTCGCAAGTGCCCGTCGATGCACTGTGCTGATTACCAGGAGTGACGGAAAGGGGAAGGGGGAAAAGAAGAGGGGAGTAAACAATTCTGGCCACGTGTCCCAACAGGACTCCAAAAGGGACCTCAAGTCCCAAAATCCACCAAAACGAAATATTCCCAGGCTATTCTGACTGTCGGTCGCCCTGCTTCGCTAATGAGAGTCGAATTTGACCAACCAGAATGAATACTCAGTTAAAGAAAATATTAATACCAATAAAAGGCCTATATAATTATATATGTGTGATCTTCAAAAGAATACTGATTTGTTCCACTATTTCGAATAAACGCGGATCCAAAGATGAACGAATAGAGGGGAAAAAAATAACATGTTTTTCATTTTCGGGGGAAATGACCTAAAAAAACATTCGAACTATTATTCTCTTTTACAGTTGTGATGATGACCTACTCTGCACGTTTTAGAAATGTCCACGCAAACTTTCCTTTGCGTGATGGCTTTTATTTTCGTGTTACCTTCTGGTCAACGAAAGCAAATGTAGTCATGTGACCAGCTCGCTTATCAATGAACTAGTTAAGGACAAACAGGTAAACTAATATGGCCTTTAGTTTTAAATATATTTTTAAATTTTATTAAATAAAATATTATTTAATATAAAACATTATTTAATACTCTTCAATACAAAACAACAATAGAAAAACCTTGCATATAACATTGCATAATTGAAACGAAAGAAACAGGAATTTCTAAGTTTGGTAATACTAGCTGGACCCGTGCATGCTGCATGATGATTGAATTTCCCGGACTTGGCTTCTCCCGGTGTTTTGTCGTCATAGGAAAGTAGCTGGCGATGTCAATTTCTTCCTCCCCCCCCCCTCCACCCGCACACCTCTGCTCCTTACCGTGCCTCCGAACAGCCCCCCCCCTGCCAGACTTCCTGAGTGTTTGGTATTTAGTTTTTGGTTTTAATGTATTGCCCCCCCCCTCCTGCTAATGTGATTTCTCTCCCTCCTACTCTTCGTTCTCCTTTTCTCCCACTTCTCATCTCTTCCTGGCTGGAAAAGTCGTAACAGTCCCACGGCTGTTTTGGTGTAACCGCGGAAAAGTCCTAATGAAGTTTGAAGGCTAAAAACAAAACCCTATCACTGAGAATGTCAGCATTCAGTCAGCAAGTTAAATCCGCTCCTCAACGAAAGTCAAAAGGCCGACAATGCCACATTCCACCACAAAAGGGTGCCCATTGGGGTTCTAATTGTTACAAATGTTTATTTACTGAGTATCAACGGTTACGCACGCAATGATTGTTGCTGCTTACTTTGAAACAATTCAGCTCAGCTCTGAAAGGCCTGCAGAACAAATAAGCTATTTTATCGGTAATAGTTGCCAATTTCGAGGCCTTGTTGGCCTCGAAATTAAGAACGTAGTTTAACTGGTTTAAAAGTATACGGGTTTAGCTGAAACACGGGGGTCTTTCATTTTACCCATCAGGTATAAACTGTTTTAGACGAAAGTTTGTTATTCATGATACGTGCACCAAGACTTGTTATGCACCGTAGCAAAGACATCACACGTGCAAGAAGAATGGAAAAACGTTGCTTTTAATTGTAACGATGAGATTTAATTGTGGCAGATGCTGATGATGCTGATCCTTGAGTGCTAACGGTATTAATATAGTAGATACTTTTAGTGATGAGCGTGAAGTGGCGGAGCAGATGGCTACTGTAAGCCAAGGCCGACTGAGGCAGAAATCGCCTAATTTGCCTCCCGACTCAACGCCAGTTCACGTGCGTGTGGAAAACTGATGCATTTCACTGCTGCTCTGGTAAAATCAGATTTCAGCGATGTTGAATGAACTGGCCTGATCTGACAAAATGAAACCGACAGCTTCGCTCCCAGATGAACTTGTGACGAGAGTTGGAGTATATGAAGCAATAGGACGTGCGTGTATATTTCTTCACTTTTGATGATGTACTGATCAGATCTGTGGTTTGTTTCTCGCTGACCATATTGTATATTTCATACCATGATTATTTGAGCCCAAATAATCATGGTATAGAATAGAAGATGTCGGCCAATAAGCTCCGGTACAAGCTACAGATGTTAGGTGGAAGAGTATACCACCATCACGACAGTTATTTTTTGCCGCATGAGGGAGGAAACCGGAGTACCCGGAGGAAACCGTCCTGCAACGGACGGGAAACAACAGGTGAAAAACCCGTATATATATACACTTCCCTTTACCAGGGTCGAACCGGATCTATAAGAAGCCAGAGATGTACACTGGGACGAAGACGCTTATCGAATCTGACGCCCCAGTACTCGCAGCTACCCGTGCACCTGATCACAAACTTTTTTGAAAGTTGGAGCGGGGACTTAGAAAAAAAACCTATAGTATATGTAAATGTGACAGACCACACTGCTGAACTGCATGCAATTACAATTACATTTATTTTGCGTCCCATATCTGAATGGTACTTCACTTTTTATATTTATTTTAAAACTGTAGCCCAAAATAACTCTTAAATTCTCGTCAGAATTTGGAATTTGAAAATTGTCGAGACCGACAGGGATTTTAACTTTCTTGGCTTACTTAAGACGAGCTTCTGTGTCGTTCGTTTAGTGACGATATTGATGATACCAATTGTTCTTTTTTTTTTATTTTTTACGAATAGCTTGCCTATTGGCTGGGGTCGTTCCCCCAAAATATGGGAGTGAGGAGATGCTGACTTTTTTGTCCAAGATGGCGTCGTCACGTGTCAATTTGTTACCCAACGAAATTTTAAATAAGTCTTCATTTCATTTATCAGGCGTTAAAGTTTTAACGTCTGAGATCATATTTTATTCCTTTTATCAAAAATTTATATGGTTAGGGAGGAGAATTTGTGACTGACAACCCTGCTGAAACGTCTTAGATCAATTTCTATTAGTTCCGTCCGAGTTTATAGAGGGCGCCATGTGTTTTATGTGGGAATTTCTACTCAGTTTTCAGCTTAAAATTAAACTAAACTAAACGAAACTAGTTTGCATTTAAGTATTATTTAGTTTAGCTTACCTGTAAATCAGTTTACTTTAGATTGGGGCTGACAATTGAGCAAAAATTACCAGAAAGGAACACGTGGTGCCCTCTGAAAACTCGAACAGAACTAATGGAAAAGAATCTAACGTGTTTCAATAGGGACTTTTTAGTGTTATGAATTCTTGCTTTTATGGATAATGTAACAAACATTGCATATCAATTAACTGGGTTTCAAATTTTGATGACGGCGCAAACAACTAATGGATGGTGCCTAACTCCCTATGGTCGTAAAGTTCGAATTCTTTTTTTAAATGTTTAAAAAAAATACTGTAACCTAAGAACGGTCTACAATATTATTGTTTTTAAAAGAATTATTCTGCATAATTATTGTAATTTACCAGTAAATCACGTGAATTGCCTTATAAATATAACCCAAAGAATGGTAAATATTGTTATTAAACGAAGTTACACAATGCAGTCAATAAGTCAGCAGCGATTATAATAAGCGCCGAGTTATAGCATTGCGTTTAACATTTGGATTAGGCCTCTAGTGCACTGGAGGACCAATCCAAAAACCCGGGTTCAATTCCCGTCCTCTCGACGTCATGTGAATTTTTTTTCCGTCATAATTGCTGCTCACTTGTCTTTCTTAGCTGTTCACAATGTTGGCTCCATTGTGCTTCTTCGTCCAAATAATGCAGGATACGGGAATACCCAGGAACAGATTTGATGCCTACCCAACTAAGGCCATGAAGCCACATTTAGGACTCGTCTAGTACACAGAATTTTTTGAATGTCTGTCATGGAATTAGGACGCGATTGGGAAAACCACCGAATCGGGCCCTAATTTCGCACACCCATACCAATTATTTTTTTCCCTTTCAGTTCAACCCCTAAAGAAATTTTTCATGCGAAAAATGTGTAAAAAAAATATGTAAAAACGGAGTAATATCGTCATTATGTGAAAACGGAGTTGTTAACGTGGGTGGTAGTTCCGAACCCGTTCTTTCAGGGCCAAATGTTTATACATATTGAGAAAAAAGCTGGTTTGGACGTATTTTTAAATACTGTTGAAGTTTTTTTCTTTTCTACTTTGTATAGACTTTGCCTTCTTGCCGTTTTTCAAGTTAAGAACACCCTTGCATCATTGAAGAAGTATTTCTTTCATGTGTTTTTTGACAGGCTTTAAAACTAGTTGATTTTTTTTTATTATTCTATATATTACCTAGCTTAATTGTAGACTTTCTTCTTGGCTTATTTTATGGTCGTAGCAAAAAGGTAAGAAAAAATTAAAGCCCTAACCTTTAACAATTGCAGGGCAGACAAAAAAATATTCGGATGGACATTCCAAATGGTGACCCCCCCGACCCCTTCCCCAACACGACCATTGCGACCACCAAAGAATAAAGTAACGAAGTACTTACCTTGTCTTATGAAGGGCATAAACTAAAGCGAACACGGGAAATTAGACGCATTTAAAAAGTACTGGAGTCCTTGAGTACTTGAGTCCCTTGAGTACTTGAATACTTACGCCTTCGACAGCCCTCTTTAGAGGGGTATTTCCTTGAGTGTGCAACCTCCCTTCCCGCAACCTAACCTTGCCACTACCTTTTGCTGCTCAAACACAACGTCATCGCAATGAAAGTTAACTTCGTTAATTTATTTGGAAGGTTTGCGATAAATTTTTAATACTGTTTTCACTCGACTAAATTCTTCAGGACCAGCTCGCGCCAGCCGCTTATTTCTGGGCCAGCGTGGTCCCACATTTTCTTACCGGCCGAAGTGACCAACAGATAATCCTCGAGGATACAAAAGCTTTTTGTCAGCACAAAAGACCCTTCTTCCTCAGGCCGTTCATCTATACGCAATCCTTTTATTGTAGGATAAGAATTGCACCATTCACCCCGCCCACTAGATGGGGTGAACACGGTTGCTAAAATTTTTAAACATGAAATCCGAAACGAGCTGGCCTGGGCCCTCAGCCCTGAACCCTGCACCCAGCGCGACACGAATTTAGTATAGGTTAGCAGCAGAATGACCTTAACAGCAGCTGGCAAGGTCAACAGTGTTTTGTTCTTGGGCATTACGAGCTGGGCTACTGCTCACATTACCAACCCCCACCCCCTCCCCTTCTCGTCACATCATCGAGGTCACGTGCTACGTCGTTCGGCAGTACTAGTCGCCAAGTTCGGTCACATCTTTGATGATCACCTTCTGTAATGGTTGTTTGTCGTTAAAAATTACGAGCAACGGACCGTGGAGAAGTTTGGGGGAAAAAAAGACGGCATATTACGTGAGTGATGCAGGGCTGCAAACTACCTTTTTTTTTTAACGTTTTATGAAACCTCATAAATTATTAAGAAAGAAAAGGGCGTTAACTTTGTCAGCCATTTAATCTATTTCGAATTTCTCAGATACATAGTGTCGTAAATGGACCAGCACTGCGGGTAACCCGAATTGTTTTCCAAGAACTGTAAAGTTTGCACTATTTTTTTTTCAACCTTGACCCACTGTTCACTTAAGAACACTAATTAGTAAAAGTGTGTTTCCCAATTTTATTTCCCGCAACTCGTGCTTCGCCTGCTACATCTAATTAGGGCGCATTTACACAACGACTCGCCTTTGCATTCTCGCAGCTAGAATTTAATCTTGATGGCAAAGTTGTCGTTGCCATGGAAACACCGCAACCTTGATTAGCTAAATTCGACGTCGTTTGAGTAAACGCTTTAGGTTTTGTAATCCGTGACAATCAGATAAAGAATTCCTCCTGATGAAATTTTTTCACTCGCTTCTGAACTCGCAGTGTTGACTGTTTTTGTTGCCAGTCGACAGAGCTAAAACCGCCGCCATGTTGGAATTTCAGATGATTTCTAGCATCTAGCTGCGAGAATGTAAGGGCGAGTCGTTGCGTAAACGCGGCCTTAAGTTGCTGTCGGCAGGCAAAATCATATCAAAGACGAGGGAGTGGTCGCGTGGAGGGGGAGGGGGTTTGTTTCTGCGATCACAAAAAAAGGGCTATGAAGAAAGAGGACATTGCTCGTTACACTCGTCCATCGTCGTCGTCTCTTTCGCTTAAAGAATTAAATATTTAGCATAAGGTACAAGTCAGGTACAATCTTAAGGTATACAATTCAGAAGACAGACCTTTATGCCGAACACGAACTCCAACTCGAATTTGGTCTTGAAATAATCATAACTATATAGTGCCATTGACAACAGCAGTGGCGTGCACAGATCTCCGACCGGACAGGGGCAGCTTTTAGTAAAACGGCACGCTGAGGTTTTTTTGCTGGGGACATTTTTTGCATCACTTTCTTCTTTACCCTTATTTTAGTAGAGTCCCCTCATAATTTGTTACTCTTTTTTTTTTTTTTTAGCTTGTCAGTCTTTTTTTTTTTACCCTTTTCTGCCGCTCTTCTGGTCTTCTTTTTGCCCCTTTGAGGCCTCTAGGCCCTTTCTCTGGCTGCAGCGCCTACGTTTATCGGTTCAGAAAAGCAAAATAGGGCATATTTTCTTTTACAAAAAGGGCAAAAACGGTATTTTTTTCTGAAAAGGGCATGGGCGCCACTGCAAGTCAGACCATGATATGGGTATTTTTGGAGGAAATCTGTTGGTGAATGGCAGTAAACAGTTATGTCATTATTTTCAAGTCCGTGTTCGAGATTGAGTACGCATTTGGAAAACGGACCTAAGTTTACCGAATTAAAAGGATACGTAAGCTAAGCCAATACTGAAAACCATTCTCAGAATCTAAGAATCTTTCGATAACAGTGACACGTATAAATTACGTCACTGCTCGACATTTCTTTCCTTTTCGCAATAAATCAAAAATTCCAATTTCATGGCCGAGTGACGCCCGCGAATTACCCATTACTCCAACAAGATCTGCCCCCGCCCCAAGTTCACGGTAACTCGCGTAAGTAAACAAACGTTGAGGAAACTGAAATTCAATCCAAAGGCAGGTATTTGTCAACTTCTTTACAACTTCTTGGTAGTTAGGTCTTCGAACTGCAGCCGACGTTGAAGCGTAACGACGAGCGAAAACGGCAAACATGATAGTTTCTGTCCACACAAGACAGACAGACACACCTTATCCTGGTCGGTATCCGCAATCAAGGGAATGTCAGATGACGTCATTATCTTTTAACTTTTACTTAC
>JAHWFP010026385.1:0-19218 GCA_023313725.1 Lithobius niger
GGTACAGATGTATGACAAGATTTAGATTAGGGGTTTGAATAACATCTCTGTAAAGTGTGGTGCAGTGGCAACCCGGACCACTGCACTGTGACTGAGGTTGGCGCTAATGACCAAGTTGTCGACACGCCATTAAGCCTCAAGTCCCCCCCCCTCACCACCAAACTCTGATAACAGTGTTACGCTACTTTCCTGGCACTCATGCTGAGTTTGGCAGCGATTGTACAACTTTGTACTGTGTTCTGTTGTTAACAGAGCTGATATGGTTTTGGAATTTGCCATTGTTTCAGTCTTGCTAACGGGACGTTTTTATTGAATACCTCAGTTCAAAGGGCGTGCACTTACTTCGCGATATGCTTGAAATGCACGGGGTGAGGGGGAGACAAGACGTATGTATACACCGAGTTTTGTGTTTCTAACACTGCTGGTTATCGAGTAACATCAATTAAACATTGTTTTCCCTGACACTTGCCATGTTAGGTTCTTGCCCACGCCACCTATGGGGTAAAAGTACCCGAGTTAGTCCGACATTCTTCAAATCTTGGAGCCCATCGTTTGGCATCTGGTCTGTGGTGCAATCAATTTTTTGGGCCGATCGGTCGATTTTACCCTTCCCCTTCATTATCAAGAACAATGGTTAGATGATTTGGTTTTCAAGGATACGATGTGATGTCCAGCCATGCTTTTACTTTAAGTAAAATCAGGACAGTACCTCCCCCCAAAATGGTTCCAGGCTGGTTTTTGCTTCCTAGGGTCTAAGACCTATAATAAGGTTATACTAGGTAGTTTGTAGCATGCTGGGGATAATGAATCAATAACTCACAATACTGTGATAGTAAAAACTGCCAAGACATTATTGGACACTTTTCCTGTTTGGGACCAGGGATGCTGTAATAAGATTGAAGATGTTCCTCCATTCACCCCAGGACACTGAACAAGACTTTGAGCTGTTCCTGTATTGGCAGTCAAGAATAGCACGAATTCCTCCATCGGCCATCTGTTAATGCCTGAAGACATACCATTGAAATTAAAAGCATGTAACATTTTTAAATTCCATAGTTTGAAAAATTATTTCAATCCAGTGATACCATTATGTAATATGTATACCTCAATGTTAATTGTATTCACTCTATCCCAAACAATTTTTAATAGGGTGAATAGAAGATTTTTTGGTACTTTCAAAGAATTTTTTAGTCCGACCCAAAAGCCTTTTTTAAAAATTCCTAACTGATTATGCATCACAATAATCAATTATGAGTTTAGTATTTTTTAGTTTTCCTGAAACCTTGAAATGTTTAATTTTGCTCGTCAATATGTGTTACATCGAATCGACAGCTCGACCAGCCCATCGAAACATAGATACAGTCGGTTGCTTAAGATGAAGTGATAAAAATAGTGAAAACCTGCCTTGTACTTTAATATTACTTGCATCAAAGAATTTTAGGATTCTATCACTTAAAGTATGTGCAGACACGATGAAAAATCGCCTAAAAAGTTCCAAAATAAAGTTGGTATATAGTATGAATTAGTTTTCATAGCGATTTAAATATGAAGAACATATTGAACTTAAATTTAAAAAAAAAAGAAAAATCATGGCGTTTTCTAGCGGCATTTTTGGCAGTCGTCTGTAAGTGGAATATATGGCTGAACAAATATATGGGTAATACATTATGTCTATATTTAAGGAGAAAACGTTATTTAATAATACAATTTCCGAATTGTTGTCCGAATAGGGTTTTGTAGCTATGGCTGGTAATGTGTCTCCAGTTACCACTGTTACAGGAACTTGTTTAACAGCGACTTCAAGTAAGTAAAACGCATGGTATTTTTGAGATTTAGTAATCAGAGAGACTACATGGTATTTATGAGGTGTAAGGCTTGGCCTTTTTTGCTCTGAAAAAGCGAAAATTTAAACGATAAAATATAGCATTCCTGCCTTCTAGTATTTTGACGCAGGCCAACATCGTTGACAACTAACATTGACAGTCTTGTGGCAAGGCAACACTCAGGAGCTTGAAGTGTATGGCACTTGCAATGCAAAGCTACTGCGAAGGCAGTGTGCATCTTCATTGTAGGATAACAGACGCCTACATTGCAGGGTAACTGACAATATCTGCAATATTGTATTTCATCTAACGGTCATTTCGTTGCACAATTTAGTCTGCTTATCAGCATGTTTGTTAAGAATAGGCCACTGGATTATAAAGTAATAGCCCAATAACAGAAAAAGGAACAGCAGGTCAAAATTTTGTTAGTGGGTCAGCATTTTTTAGGCGGGACACAGGGTTGTAGGGATAAACAGGTCACTAGTTAGCATTGAGTAGGCATTCAAAGTGATGCATGTTATTAATGATGCTTATGTTGTGGGTACTGAATAGGTCAATTTATCTAAATCTGAATTACACATAGTAAGTAAATGTATAATTGTAATTTGTCATTACTGCATATATATTTTCATAAGTAATAATCAACATTAGCCATGTTACTATTGTCTTGATTATTACCATCGACATTCCATGTTCTATACATAATCATCACCTTCATCACATTTCTACACCATTATTGTATAAAAGTAACCGTTGAGTTCTGAATTTCATTACGTAATTTACCTTGCTTAGAGAATATTATCCAGTTTATCTTATGCCTACAACATCCTATAAATATATGCAAAGTGTTAACTGCCTAAGAAATTACGAGTTTTTCCTAAACAATGGGTTACAACACCTAATTAACATATGGTGTAATAAAGTGGAAGTAATGAAGGAAGTGACTGCATTAAAGACTGGCCTTGGTCGAATACAAGATAAACTAATCTGAGAAAGAAAGAAAGACGACTGCCCCGTCTGGTACTCGAACCCAGGACTTCACACTTACAGTCTGGGACTCGGCTAGTAAGCAGGGAGTTCCGGTTCGAGTCAGAGTCGAGGCAGTTGTCTTTTCTTTCGTTCTCTTATAACTGTATCTTGGATTATCTCAATGCCTGTATGTAAAGCAGCCCATTTCTTCGTTAACATTGTTCTTGTGATTTATTCTTCAATTAAGTGGAAGTAAGACTATCATAAACAAATTTTATGCAATAACTTCTTCCTAATATTTTTCTTCTCTGGCCTACACACAGGGATAGGAGAAGATAACCATGTCAAAAATACTCATCAAGTTTTGCACGTAGCAATGAATTACAAACGTAAAGCTGCTTTTGTACTGAAGTACCAGGTGAGTTTAATAATTGGCCTACAGGACAACATTTAGTTTTTCCAAGAGTCAGTGTGTAATTTATGCTACCGAATTTGTTCTACACGATGTTTGATAATTTCATTGGGGAAGGTTTCGGGTGAAGCAGAGTGCTCTAGTAAAGAAAAAATTGGCCTGATCCATTACCTCATAATAATAGGAAAAACATCGTTTTCCAATTACTTGTGTTGGGATTACATCTAGGTAACAAAGTTGCCTATTCAATTTATTTTGGTAATTTTCTTTGTCGTAATTCAGAATGTTTTATCAACTGGATTCCATATTCCCTCGTGAAAGCTCAAAGGTATGCGAACTACCTGTTGAATAGTGTTCAATCACCTAGATGTAAAACTATAAAAGTGCAGTCACCTGAATGCATTAATTAAACGGTTAGCAAATCGGTCAAGTAACTACATTGTATTTGGAACACTTTTTGCAAAATCATCGATATTTTATGACCGTTCTACACTATTTAAATATTTTTTCTACTTATAGTATGATTCAATACTATATCAATGTAAAATCCACAATGTAACAATGAATGCAATGTAAGCTCATCTTTGCTTGTTATCATTATGGCAGGGGCTAAACAGGCTACTGTGAAATAAAGTAATCCTCTGTCCCAAGACGTACGTCATCATGCCTTAGGATAAAATAGTTGAAAAGTTCAAAGCAAATTAAATGTCTGTTAAAGTTTAACACTTGACTGCTTAGACAAAGATTAAGCTGCAATGAGTTACACTCACCGTCGGTGGTAGCTGATCAATTCCGACATTAAAGAGATATTAATAATAAATAAAGAGATATTAAAGAGATATTAACAGTGGTGCACCGGAATACAGTTTAGAATAGACACATTGTTTATTGAAATAGATATGGTAGGCATATTCCTACGGAATAGCCATTCCTTTAATTGTGTCATCATAATTCATGTTATGATTTAGCAAACCTGTTAATAGCTGCATCGCTATGTGTCATATGAAGTGATGTATGGCTTTGATGATTTACATACGACTGACAGAAACTTTCACTTTATTACGGTGCTGCGATGCATTTCTCCTTTTCCAGTATCAAACTTCAAGCTTGAACCCAGTTGTATTCCTGTTTTTTAAAATCAATTACAGTTGAGTTTTGTTTTAAAAATTTGGGTTTTAATTTTATACATATTCGACAGTGTTAACAATTTGTGGGGGGGGCGGGGCTAAGCAGTGTCAATTTTTGTATCATAGGCAAATAACCGCCAACCATACATGCAATTGTATTGTCAGCATTAGCTCGGTTTGTTCTTCTCAGTATTAAGCAATTTCCCTGGACAAATACGATAAATATCAACAGTACCAAATGTGTCTATTTACTTCGGTTACAGTTGCCACTGCTGAACAGGTTATTTTTTGCGTGGTCGTGAAATTCGACATTGAAAAGGTCTGCTTGTAAATTTTAGGCATGGGTAAAAGTGTATGTTATCAAGCCTAATCCATGATGAAGTACGTGGGTTGAAAATTAACGTTTTAGTATGACACTGTGTCAGCAAGAGATAATTACCAAGAATTCATCTTGTGTTCCTAATAGCAACAAAACACCAAACCTTCTCAACATTAAATAGTAATGTAATATAATATTTATCTGGTAGCTCCAAATGTTGTTCTCTGTCCAGCTCCTTTCCATTTTTCTTGAAGGATCTTGGTAGATTTTTCCTTGCTTTTAACTAACTATCCTTTGTATGCATGCAGCAAGATTTTCATGAAAGACAAAACTTCGCAGAGGGCATTGGGACATTTTAATGGGACAACATATACATCTCCGAAAAATGATAATTTATATACCCTATGACATTGAGCGACAAGAAAATGTCCTTGTTAAACGTTAGAAAATACAATGAATCAGCAGGTGCCATGTATGCTATCTTTAATGTTACGTTGGTTAATTCTCAACATTTCTATGGGGTACAAAAAAACATATTTCAGATGCATGCAAACGTTTTAAAGCTGTTGGCTAAATACTATGTTTTAAAATAATGTCATTAACGAAATCAGAATATTTATAGCATTAGTACCTCACACGTTGAGGGAATTTCTGTTTTGATATGCTAATTTTAGTTTTAGGATTAATAGGATTAATTGTAGGAGCTATTTATTTTTTTATTTATTTATTTAGCTATTTATTTTGAAAGAAGTTGATATTTTTGTGGTTTTATGTTTTTAGGCTTTTTAATGTGTTTAAAAGGATACTTGGAGGGGACATTTTATGGATATATTAGTATAGGAGTGATGGTAGACTTATTAGGATGAAGTTTATCTTATTTAACTTTTTGAGTTAGAGGTCTTATTGAAGAGGCTAAATAAAATAGTAAACAGCATTTCATAAAAATATAACAATAAAGAAACAAGAAACCATAAACAAATAGCAAATCCGATGGAGTCCACTTACGAATTAGCCGTGTTTCGTTTTCATTGCTTAAAGAACTTCATGCAAACACACTTTGGGATTCACGGAGAATCTGATCTTTATAAATGTACGAATGCTGCAGAAAACCCTTAACGCATGATTAATGAAGAACAGTGGGATTTTTTCTTTAACACAAAAGAGTCGTTACTAAAAATTCAAATACCTATTATTACATAATTTAGTTTTCAAGTAAGTCCAAATACTATTTTAAGCTATAGCTTAACACACTCCTCCTTAATGTTGGTTGGCATGACCCTAGAATATTAACGTCTTTTCTACTATGCAGATTACACCGAACCACATTGTAAGCACTACTCTGTCAGCATATTTATTCTGAAAGGTCACCTGTTACTTCTGAATTGGCATTGTTGCCATACTCTTGTGGTAGTTAATCTGCTTTTTAATATTTGCTACTTACATAACAGCAGTTGTGCTCATGTTATTTTTTTAACAGTGGTTTAGCTAGTTAGTTCGGGACCCATTTCATGCAGTCATGAAGAGCAGTGTATTTTCTGGACGCAATTGTTCACCAAGATTCATTGTCATCTAGCTGCAATTATGAGTGCTCAAATACACATCATTTTCTGCTATTGAAGCAGAGGGATTAAAATCAAACCTAGCTAGATGCAAATAAAATGACATTGCTGGCGTAGAATTTGGTCCCTTACTCTATTGTTATACCATCTTGTCCATAGTACTATGGCCCTAACAGAATGGCCATTTAGGATGCAATATCGTGTTAACTGATTATGTTTAATCCTAACTAAACACAGATGCAAACCTCATTCCATTGCATTTGGGCTTAAAGGTTATACTGCACGAGTAGCAAATAAACCGTTGACCTCTACTCTGTCAGTATATATCATTGTTAAAGCTTTACCTTTTCGTCTTAGAGATCTAGGGTTCAATATCCATTCATAATTTTGACACTTAGGCCCAAAAGGTAACGCAAATAGGTTTGAATCTGTATGTATTTATCATTAAACGAGCCTCTATTTACTAAAGAGGCTTTTTGTCCTGTGGTGTTTGGCTTTATACATGGTTTAAGGTTGACTAACTATTATAGCCTCACCTCTGTTAAGATATTCATATATCTATGATGATGTTCATCTTGACAGAGGGTGCGGTAAGCAACCCAAAATAGATGTAATGGTTTGGTCTAGTCGAGTGACTAGATATGCAACCCTTGTCACGTGTGGCCTTGTCACTAAATACCCAAATGTACAGTTCTATCGTTATACTACAAACGAGCTACCCTAAATTTTGATGCGTGTAATGTCCCGACTGATAAGCAGATTAAAATCATATTTTCTAGTGTTGGGAGTAACACAAAGGCTCTTATTAGGATTCGTGCTCTCCAGATATTCAAGTTATAAAACTCGCACTGAGATTTTTGTAAATATAATTTTGGGCCATCGCCTTCCTTTATTTGTCACAGGGTAAACTTTTAGAAAGGAAAATGGCTTTAGGTGATTCAATTACTACGTCAATTCAGTTGCCGAATAGAAATGAATAACAGCTTTTTACAAGTTTGATAATTTTTTAAGGAGGGTCACAGTGACAAATTTGTTTCTGGTATTATGTGTCAGGAAAATTGAAAAGAATTAATAGCTATGCACCCTAAGATGGTCACTCTTGATAAGGTGAAGTTACTTTACAGAATGAGTGTGCAGTAAAACCTTGAAGATCAAAAAGTAACATTAAGTTCCATTGTTGTGGCTTTTCTGGTAACGTGCATGCGGAGTACAACTTTAAACACTGCAAATGTCAAATTGACCGGTCCAAAATATCATGCTCCCTTACGTGTAACCAGAGAAAGATTATTACAAGGCACGAAATGTCTTACCTTGAACTAATTCAAGTAGAAGTAATGGACAGGTTAGTAAATTTTCAGCACGAATTTTCATTGGGGTCCTAATCTCCACTTCATAATCAAAATCCAAACTATGCATAATGTCTCTTAATGCTATAGTGAATCACCAACCACTTTTACCACCAAGATTCTCATTGTTACAAGGAACAATATCATCCACCACAACAGCATACTGTTTTTCACACAACACCATACTATAATTCTATCAACACCCATGACATACTTACCAGGTGCGCCAAATGCAAACCCAAAGTGCACCTACTACACAATTTCAAAGATTTCCACCATGAAGTATCGTGAATAATTGTTAGCATTGTACTGGCCGCTATTGTGTCAACTTAAAAAGTTATTGCAACACCTTCCGAGAAGCTTATAAGAGTTAGACTGCAAGATTACCTTAGAGGTCCGATGCGCATAATTTGTTGTTTTGGACATGTCCGTAAACACCAGTGAGCCTCCAAATCAAATGCGCACCACTAATCCAACAAAACGAGAAACTGATGATCCAATCCATCAAGTTCCTCGTCTTCTATTTCTGCACCAACAATATTCAGGAAATTGTAATCAGGAATATAGGGCCTATAGGTCTAAGGCCTATAGGTCTATGGGCCTATAGGTCTATAAGGCCACCGAACCTTTGCCTGATAGACCATTAAAAACTATTAGACCATTAGACCATTAAAAATAAGCTAAAAGGCCATATTACCAACCAAATTCATAACTGGTTGTTAATCGAACTAAACCAGTTGTTGATGAAATTTAGGGCCGGTTGTTGTTGTACTAGGATATAAGTGTAATATCATGAGTGACTCTTACGATTTTGCAACAATGGTACAAAACTAATGACTGGGCACATTGCCAAGGGTAAAAGTAGGTCTTGTGTCAAATGGTGCAAGTACATTTGGAATATTAATTGGTGATACATGAATAAATGGTTTCGATCATGCTGGACGATGCCTTAAGAATACTATCATTCAACGTAACTTTGTAGAAATACCAAGTGTTACAAAAAACTTTTGCTACGCTCACGTTTGTTGAGTTTTGAATTAAATCAAAATTTGCATATTCGTGACCTGTACATCTGACAATAATTATGACCACATAATTTGGAATTGTATGTTGATCGCAATAGTCACTTGTCCATCATAAATCTGAAAATTGATACCACCTATGGTGTGAAAGATATTAACTTCAGAAAGAGGAATGAAAACGTCATACGATCAATTGAAATGTAATATTATAATGGGTAACCGAATTTAATCATAAACTAATCTAATGTTATTCAGAATTTAATTCATAGAAAAAGGTACTCCCTAATATTGCTCAAACGTTTCAAACACCAACTTCCTTATTCCTTTTACTCACTCAGAGGAAAACATAAGACCTCACCTAACAACACAAGGTCAAATATTGCCAGATTTAGAGGTCGCCATTACCTCTAGAATCTAGATTTCTATGATTCAACCACATGTCTAACATGGCACAAAACGTCCAATTATTACTCATACTCCCAAGTCATGCCAAATGGGTGGGCAATAATTTACCTGTAGCTGAAACAACACTTTCTGAAGAATTAAATTCCATACAAATGTTGAACACTGGTTCTTTCCCAGATACGAATTGTAACGTTACCACCATAATGAAGCATAATTTAGATATTGTAACTTATAATAAGCATGGAATATATAATTTCTACCCAGTTCCTACATCTTTTGTTCTACATGTACCACTTAATTTTGAATAAATTAGTTTTAATAAAATGGCATACGAAGAGTTGGGTAAATTTGAATCTTTTCATCACAACAGCCATGCCTATATGACTTTAGGTGTAAACATGTTCTATCACCGAATGGGACATGTACTGGTGGAGAGGATTAGGCGCATGCTTAAAGCTGGTACTTTAAAAGGTCCACAACTGACCAAAAAAAATGAAATGTGATATTTGTATGAGAACAAAAATGACAAAACAACACATAATTCACAACAGACCTTTCTATTGCATGTATTTATGATCAATGGATGAATGTGTGTTCACTGATATTCATACTATCAATGGAGGGAGGGTTTAATTTATCATAATTGGTATTAGCACAAGAAGCTTTTTTAGCCACATCTTACACGAAAAGAATCAACTATGTGTTATACTCATCACTGAAATAACATGAGTTCAAGCAGAAACAGTACAAATTTTATTTAAACTAATTGTAAGTGACAATCAACAATCCTTACTAGACTGTCTATGTGAAAGACTCGTACTGAAATTATACACAATTATGCCTTCCGAGAAAGCTTTTGCATCTCGGAGTCTGAGCAAAACAGAACAGGGCTGCGCTCAATTTCGCCGACAGGAACTGGCAGTAGTCTCTGTGTGAAAAAAATCCTTCAATTTTTTTCAGCGGATATTGTTTTCTTCAAACAGTAAAGAAGGCCTTCTTGTGGATTTTGACAAAGGGGTATGGTATTCCAGTTGTTGTAGTCTTGCCTGTCCAACGCTGGGCCCTATGGCTATCAATGCAACACCCATCACATGAACACTGTCTATTTTTCATCTACGCTGTGAAAAATGAAATGTCTTATATCGTTGCCCATGTACTGTTCTATGTTTGCATGATGTAGAACCCTTACAACTTCAATATTCTGCGCTTAAAGATCACGCATAATGAGACATTATCTAAGGCATAATGGTAATCTTAGAGCATCCCTCTCTAGTTTCGATTCACCACATTACAATTCCTTCCTTTTTTGCAGTACCAAGTTTTACGTGAATTTCATCTATTTCATTGTGGTATTATGTCTATTAAAGACCTTACGAAGGCTCTCACTTCATAACCAGGTGTAGATAAAGATCTGAATTTTACATTTAAATCTTGTGATGCTGTCTAACACACAAAAATACTCGCGTTGATGTACAAAAGCACTGCCTACGTTTTGATTTTTCAGGGCTGGTGGTAGAAGTTTGCTACCTAGTCATTACTGACACCTATTTTAAACTTAAACGTCCAACATCTGTGAAGATTATACCAGGTATACGAGGAGTTTATCACCATACATGTGGCATCCATCATAGTTGCTGTGAAAAGGGGCCACCGAGAATGCAGTACTTTCTTTAAAAACCTATACACTGGACATCATAACGGTGAAACTACAGATACTGTTTTGCTAAATTGTTTAGTTGTGCCCAGGACTTTAACATTGTACAACACAAGAAAACCCTATCATGCTTTTTCTTATTCGTGAACCGCTTACTCGTCTTACACTATTGTCCAGTACAAAAGGTAGCGCTCACCAAAGTAATGTAAGCAAACATCGAATTTTCAGGAAAAAATCATACTTATAGACGACATCGTATGGGCTCGAAATTATATGCCTGGAAATTCTCATCCTTGGTTGAAGGCATGAATGATTAAGAAGGCATGTTGAACAGATTTTGGTGGAATTTGGAGGTTTTCAACTCATTAATGACACCATAGTGAAATGTGGGCTGGCTTTTTATGAGGTGATGTTCATGTGGTGTGCTGTAAGCAGGACACCAGGTTATAAGATTGTGGTGTACTTAACCATGAGCCCCAGGTTCCATGTCAAGTCCGTCTTCGAAAATGTTGCCACCTGTTTTTCCTCGTTAAGTCCGATCAGTTTTGCTGTCTGCTTCACCTAGACAGCCTGCTGAACTGCCTGCAATGACGTCTGGCAGTCCTGTTCGGAAAGGTGTACATTGGAAGAGTGTTCATATTTGTGTTAGTGACGTGTCAACCCCAATAATGCTTCTCTGCTCATGCATCGTGATTCTTTGGCTTCTATTACGTGGAATGTCAATGGATCAGAATTGGGTTCACCACCAAAACTTTCCGTTTAATCCAACACGGTTTGGTGTCTCTAGGCTCGTGATCGAAAGGCACTTGAGGATCTCGAGTATTAAATCAAATGGTATAGTTGATAAACTTTTGTTGAGGTCTGTCTAATTTATAGTGTCCAATATACAGCATATCTTCTTTTATTGGACATATCGTTTTGAACGTAACTAATCTCTTATTTATACGACCACGTTCTTTGCCTTGTTTGTTTCAGTTGTTACGAAAAATATACTTTTCCATATTCTTATTTATTTTATCGGATGGTTTGTAATGATAAGCTGGGGTATCAATTTACACATATGGTATAAAGGCACTGTCAACAGTCCTAACCCCAGTATCATGTATCATGTTTGTATGTTGTCATCATAGGACCACAATGTTACTAAAGTTATAGAAGGGAGTACACACAGTTTGGGACTCCAACACTTCAATTTTCCCTTCAAACGAACAATTAGTTCAGCCAATTCTACTGTGTGGCACTTTGTTAGCGTAGTCCCATACTACACTACAATGTTCGTTTTTTGTTAATGTGGTCTGGAGTTTCAGTTTTTTATACTATTGTATAAATCTGTGAATTATATAAAGAAACGTTGACAACAGGACAAACTGTGTAAAGTATACACAGAAATATCATAGTATAATAAGCCTCCTGTATGCACGTACTTTTCGTTGGAGTGGCATGACATGGATTCGAACTGGTAGGCCAATCCGTTTCAACATCACTGACATTACGGCTTTATTTATATGGCCGCTCTCTCTCTGGTATTTACAAGGAAGACAAATGAAGCCTTTGTTAAGGTCACAGTATGACTAGGGCTTCATTTGACTGAGAATGCTTTTGGCCATCGGCAATGGTAAAGGAATCCAAATAAAAACGAAGGCTTAACGAAAGATTAAATTAATATACGCTAATCACTGTATATTATATAAAGGAAAGACAAAAACAGTAAGTAAGTTATTTCCGGTGTATAATTTTCAAACAGTGAAAATTATACACGAAGTACCGCAGTAACGTTAGCCAGTGTTATACACTCATGGCCATACCGATAAAGGTGTTAGTTATATCAGCAATCTTCGAACGATTTGGGATGGTAGTTTGGATCTTGGTCTTAACACTTTGACGAAACGTCTGTGAATAAAGGTGGCTAACTGTACTACAATGTTCTGTGTATAATTTTAGCTGTTTGGCTAGTTTAAACAGCTAAAATTATATTATCCTAGTTATATTATTTTGAAAGGAGTTGCAATATATTTTAATTAATAAAATAATACACTTTTAATTATGCAGCTATTTAAAAGTCTTAGGTTTTTTATATGTTTGCATTATCAAAAGTTTATTATTATTTCCCCATATTCTGAAAAACCCATACATTCTTTAATTTCTATTTTTTTTTACAAATTTCCAAGGTAGTTGATTTGAGTCGAACGTAGTCGAAAGAAAATTATTTCTGTTAAAAGAAGTTATTAGGTTTTTAGTCGAACTAAGGATTTGAAACTAGGAAAACATTAAGTCTAGGAGAGGAAAATACCTAGTTTCGAATAGAACAGAATGCATCCCATTGTTGCTGAAGAAATCTGATAGTCCTGTAAAGTCGTTTTTACGGAGACTGCAGCAGGATGGCCTATGTTAGGTACTAGACAGCTCGATCCTTACACTCAATCGCTCAGAAAAATTCAGTTACTACATTAGCTCTTGTGACATATTTTTACACAATTTTTATTTATTCCAGGTTACATTTCATGAAAATATGGATAATAAAAGCCTCATAAAGTACTTACCTATAATGAACAGTTATGTTGTTGGGAAAAAATATTTATGAATTATTTATTCCAGGTTACATTTCATGAAAATATGGATAATAAAAGCCTCATAAAGTACTTACCTATAATAAACAGTTATGTTATTGGGAAAAATTATGAAAATGCGATTGAACTTCAACTAACAGAAGTAAGTATTTTATTATAGCTTAATGAGGATTCTCTAGAGAGTTTTCCCAAGAGTAACTTATTGGAAAGGACAGAAATACCTAGATAATCGAAGGAAATGACTCAATTCAGAGTCGGAGTTCTGTTACAAAACATGACCTGAATTGGTTCCAAATTTAACCATTTCCTTGCTACTTTTTAATTATGGGAAATTATTTTAGATAGATAGGTCACTAGTAAGTTTTTTCTTCTTTCAAGACACATCGAAGTCCGTGCAGACAAAGTCATGAAGTCACTCAATGTCAAGTCAGCTGCATTGAACACGCAATCTATTTGAAAGCAAACCGTCATTGCAGGTAGGTAACTATTTTTGGAATATTCTATCAACATACTGATAAATGGAAATTCTATTCGCAACAGAGTTTTGAAAAAAATAAACACAGTAATAAGCGAAGAGGCGAAAAAGAGATGATTATGCAAAACATGTCTCGTTCACGTGGTATTAAAAATCAGGACATTTAAAAGGTAATGCAATAAAAAATTTAACTAAAATAACATTATTCTATGATTTCGTTTTTTTTTTTTTTGAGGAATAGGCAACAGAAAGACGAAATCAAGAAGTGGACAACAAAAAGAAAATGGGGTAAACTAACAAGATAAAGGGTAAAAGAAATTAAAATAACTCATTGGAATTACCTTACAGAGCTTTAAATCATTTTGAGTAAATTGAAAATGAAAACACTGACAAGAAGTATCAATAATAATAAATAATTGTAATAAAACAAGAAGGAATTTGACAAACATTACACACCATGTGTTGCAAAGTAAAAAACAACAAGGTTAAAGAAAATGTCAAAATGGAAAGACAAAAAAAATTTCATATGATAGTAAGAATTAAATGAATGGTATAAACAAATAAAAACAAATTAATAACTGTTTTTTTAAAGATAAACAAAAATAAAATATGAATAAATGAATTAACTGGCCAATATAAGGAGACATTGAAAAAAATGTATTAAATAAATAAAGTTCAGGAATCTAGATGATATCACAAAGAGTGGTTAAAAGAAATGCTGGAAAACAGGAGAATTAACTAAAATGCGGATGCAAAATACAATCTGGAACTAAGGATAAAGTTAATAACTGACAAAACAATGTTTGCATGTAAATCAGATACTAAAGAGTACATGTGATATTGAAAATGAGCATCCTGAAATCTAGAACTTAGTCAAAGCAGGCAAAAACAGTGAAAATTCGTTTGTATATTATAGAAAAAAATCATATAAACTGTAAAGTGCTCAAAAACACTAAATATTAAATTAAAAATGTGCAACTGTAAAAAAATACAGAATATGATATTTAAAAACCCATTCCAATCTTGCCAGCCATGAATAAATTAATAATTTTTTCTTGCTTAGTAAAATAATGAATTTTCCAATAAAGTAAAAGAAACATACAGAAAATTGAATTTCGGAAATAAATAAGGTAGGCTTTTGAGATGCCTAACAATCTCCAAAATGTTTGGAATCTTCAACAAATTTTACCTAATTTCGATAATAAATTAAACTGTGATGAAACTTCACAATCATAATATTTTGAGTACTCGTCCAATTTGAAAGTTAATGGTGAAATTAGCTCTATATTAAAAACCACCTTTGCAATCCTGTCACTGCCCATAAAAGTTAGGCGATCTGAGTATTCTAATCTGCTTAGTGCATCTCGATCCTCAAATTTAAACTATCTCACATCACGTGGCACAGTATAAGAGGATTGAGTTTATTCCCTACTGCGATAATAATAAGAGAGATTACTATATAGCTAGTCAAATTTTGTATTTTGTTGCTTTTGTCTTAGCTACAAAGTGTATAATTATCTGTACGTTACTGGTGTTACAAATAAATTGTTAATTACCTTCATGGTGCCTTGATTATGAAATAAAAACCCTAATATAAAATAATTATTCCACTGAAAATCGATATACATATGGATCCTAAATATACAGTACACACATGTGTGCTACTAAAATATGAAGAAATTAGTTACACAGCAGTAGCCTCAAATTAGAATTGAACTTTAACTATAATTTTAATTTTCGTTATTAACTTAAATAATGCGGTAGCATGATAAAATGTCCTCATGTAAAGTGAAAAACTGCATAATGCTATTTTTTGATTACAGAACAACTGAGCTGGAACAACTGGATTAGGAACAACTTGTTCCAATACATATGTAAATTTTCAATGTATTGTTTCAGATTACCATATATGCAGAATTCGACAGTAATACCTTCCTGTTCAACCTATGACGATTTTCTTGCCTTAATGAATGCTACAATTAGAATATTGGAAACAATTAACTTGGAAGACTGCAATTGCCCAAAAAAGTGTAAGGAAGTAATGTTCACGGTAGCACGTCATGGACTTGATGTAGGAAATCCCTTGGTAGAAAATTACGATATAATCCTTAAGATATCAGTAATGAAAGGTAGCACTGAAATAGTAGAAATCATTCCAGCTTACAATATTTTTGCACTTTTTTCTGACATCGGTAGTGCGTTAAGCTTACTCTTAGGGTTCTGCGCACTGTTGTTGGCAGAGATGGCATTTAACATACTTGCCTCAATTGTGACATTGTTTAAAACTATTATGAGGAATAGACCAGTAACAAAGTTTCGAGAAGATGTAGCAGAAATAAAAAATCCTTTGCATCAAGTCGTATTTAAGGTGTCTACAATGACGTGCAATAGAAGTTTCAGTATATTGATGTCAGCAATATTTCTAGCAGCCTGCATCATTCAGTGCACAGAACGAATATATTATTATAGTTCTGATCCTTCAGAAGTTAAAACGTACTACATTACCAACAAGTCACTGTCTTGTCCTTTGATAATTATTTGTCCTTGGAATCGTATCGATGATGCCGAAATATTCCAAAATGGGGTAAGTAGGGAAAATAAATTTTCAGAAACCAACAAATTTATTATTTTTATTATTATTACTGAAATAGTTGACTTAGTTAACACACAAAAATGGAAATAAATATTTTCAATAACCTGCATCAGTTCAAAAACAACATAGGTAATAAATTGAAATTTGTTTGGTGAGTAATTTTATTTACAAGGTTTTTTAATAAACTTTTGATAAAATATTTTACTGTGGCATAGGTTTAGTTTGCATTGTAGCCACGATTAAAATTTTAAATTTTACGACGAAATAAAAAAAATGACGAAAATATGAAACTAAATGGAAAGATAGAATATTTGTAAAAAGTAGTTTCCATTTTCTATATGATTTTAAAATGAGTAGGTGTTAACGTTTTAAACAGTAAACAGGTTTTTTTTTAAATGTCGATAATCTTTTATTGGTCACCTTTGAAGTTAAAATCAAAAAATAAAACTGAATATGGGAACGATAGGTTTTAAGAAGAATTAAAAAAAAATTAGAAAAAGTTTTTTTCTGATCAGTCCTAATATTTAGGGACCGAATATTTACCTTGAATTGTTATAGTTTTTTGTTTATATTTTACCCATAGATTGCAGCAAATGACAGTGTACATAAGATGCATACTTTAGCTGGACTGTGCGCAATGATACTTGCAGGTAAGTGAAATATTTTTTTTAATTCAAGAGATGACTACAGTAGTAGTAACATCCATATTCAGTACTGTATAGACAAACATGCACATGTCATCACATGCCCGAAAATGTTGTCACTCCGAGGTCGCCCCTTGACGCCATTCCATGGTCACCTTGCTGGATGTGTAAACCCTATCGAATTCCATGTATATGCTACCAAATGTTCTGTAAATTCTTCCCCCAGACCAGAATTGATATCATTTCGTGGTCGAGCCACTTGTCCGGCATAATATCATCCCACGGGTCCTCACCCGGAAGTGACGCCATCATCGTCCCCTTAACCAGCAGTGAATGCCACTTAGTTGTCATCCCTTCACCCAGGTTGCTTGTGTGAATTCTGCCAAATTCCTTGTTTATAATACCAACTTTACTGCAAATCCTACCATCGCTACCATAAGCGATGCACCTAATGGGTTCCTCTTGACCAGTGTGATGCGACTTCGTGTTCCCTTCCAATGATCATGAGTGACAGCACTTCAACACGAGCCACATCTGGCGATAGTAACAAATTCCATATAACGCTTACCAGATTTCCCGTAAATTCTATTCCCCGGACAAGAAGTATTGTTGTCCCCCCATTACCAGCGTGACGTCACTGCCAGGCCCTACAAGAGTCAAGGTGTGGCATCAACGTATGGGTCCCGCTTGACCAGTGTGCAAATTTTACTAAATTCCATACATATTCTTCCTAGAATCCACGATGACTGCCACATATGAAGTCGTAACTTTGAAAACAAGATGGCCACCTCCCCCTCTTCCCCCGGGCATCACCTCGATGGGATGTGAAAAGTCCACCAAATTATTCCCTGTAAATACTACCAAAATTTACAGAGTGTGGCACGAGTACGACACAAACCAGACAACAATCCTATCGGGGTGGGTATATTCTACCAAAACACACACAGATTCTATGTAAATTTATTGGCAGCTCCATCAGGATTTGTAATTTCGCCAACAAAAATTCTAAGTAAAACTGGTGACCACAGGACGCCACCTGCTACGTACCCCGCATGACCCTATATCTAAACTTTTTGCACCCTCGATCTGGTTGCCCTGATTGATGGTTGATCTGGTTTTTTTAACCCTCGATCAGTTAGACATGTCCCTGAAATCTACTTAAAATCCGCGTGTTCCCCTGACAAGCGCATAGTATTCATGTGTCACATTATCCCACATCTACAGGCTCACGCGTGATGATAAGAGGTCTAATCATACCAATCCATATTTGAACTTTACTAATTTCTTTATTGAGGTCATAGTACGTACTGAAGAAAATTGTTTGTTTTATTTTAGGTGGGCCTCTTGAGCTTAGGGGTAAATACAGTTCAATTTCTGGAAACATAACTGGCCACGGAAAAGATAAAACATTTTTTGTAAGTATATACAAGCAAATTAGTATGATACCATATTCCATCATCTGTAAGCTAGGTACCAATTTTTATGCCGTCTCCAGTGGTCATTATTGAAATTATTCTGTTTTAGATTAGTAGCTTATGCATGTGACAACTTTACTGGCCTATAATGTATTCTACAGTTCTCAGTATTACATCAATTTATGTAAATGACCGGTCTTGTACCACATTCTAAAGACGCTCAGTTTCCAACAGCGTTCTTGGCTGAATGCATTCAATACAGACAACACTAAAACCAGACAGGCAGCCACAAAACTGTTAAAAAATCCAAATACAAACATATTTGGTATTAGATATTTGGCATTGCCACAAAAAAATTCAACTCGTAACATCATTGCAAAAGGCAATCAAGCCATTATGTTTTCTTTGCTTGAAGCCGACCCCTCGGATATCTGCCAGAAACTTTTCTGATGCCAGTGACTTGCCATGTACACTGATCTTACCATCCTGTAACTATGGGCTGGCAATGCACGAGTTTCACTACAATTACGTGAAACCCATGCGTGGAAACAAGACCAATCTATTTTTCTTTGACACCTATACTTCAATTTTTCTGACACAAATGCCTGACGTGTGGGCTACAGTTGAGAATGAAAAAACACTTGTTAACAATTGCACGTTTTAAGCCAAAAAGGAGCAAAAAGCATACAACATACTTAATGTTTCAAGTTAAACCTAGCCCATTCTAAAGAGAAAAAAGTACAAAGATAAAGTGATTTTAATCATGAAGTGGAAGTGTACAAAGGGCATGCACAAGTGGAAGGGAGGAGCAATTCAACGATTGGCAAATTATATGAAGCTTTCCCATGTGTCAATCTTATATAAGATCTTACAAGTTCCTGTAGCTTC
>JAHWFP010026386.1:375-11952 GCA_023313725.1 Lithobius niger
GGGGGGGGTTGGTTGGTTGCGCGAAGTGTTACATAACAAACTAATTTTCGCTGAATTTTCGTCGAACTTTGTTCGCTAATATTTTTTTTTTTAGCTAAATTACAACTTGAAATTTTTATTACTTTTTATTCGAAATCGCTGGCCATAGGTATACCAAAAAAGTATACGGAACAGCTGGTGGGGGGCGGGGTGGGGGGGGGGGGGTGGTTAAGACGGTTATGCCAAGTGTTACACTACTTGTGTTACAAAAGCGTTACACTGATGTTACAGTGGGAGAGGGGGGAGAGGGGTTCCAACATTTTACGTAATTTGTGAACGCTTCCCAGCACCCCTTCCCCCCCCCCTTTTATTTTTTAATTCCAGTTTTATCTTTGGCATTAAAAACGCCGGAATTAAAAATTGTTTGAACTGACGAAAAATCCACAGATCGTACCTTGAACACTTTGTGTTTATTTTGGCGTGCCGCCAGGGCTTAGAATGGCGCTCATTATCCTGCGCCCCAAGATGACGCATCACACAATACGGAATAAGGCCGCTATAAAATACCGGTGCTAGACAATAATCAGGTTTATCTTTGTTGTAATGAAGCTGCGAAGATACTGTGATACTGTCATTTAAAACTGTGGTCCGCATCTATTTTTACCTTCGTTATAAACCGATCCTTCAACCAATATTAGCTTCCAGGACCAAAATTAGATTTAAAATGGTATGAATTACAATTGCCGGTGTCAGACTAGGGTTTCGGTATACTCTGCAATACAAAGGGTGGAATCAAATTCATACCAAAAATAAAACGAGTCATAAAAAGCGTTGCTGCCGCCGCCTATACGTGTAACATTACGCAGAATTAAATATTTCGTGTCAAAGAGTCGTTTTACACGTGTCTGCATGTAGACACCAAATCAATAAATAGCTCTTCCACCAGTCAGGAACGCTGGAGAGGTTTGTTGTTCAAGGATACTTGTCTAACTCAGGTCCGTTGGTGGCCAAAAACTATATAGCTCAAGAATGTTGATTAGATAGTGGGGCTAATTATAGAACTGTAGAAGGATGTGATGCCCACTTGTACGACCAGCAAGTTGATACCGTTCCAGTAGCTGTAAAGTGGATTATACAAGACTTAAAGGGCAAATGCATCCATTTTGACATGCAAGCTTTACTTTTGGATCATTTACACAATAACTAAACACAAGAATTGCGGTAAGAATACGTTACGTACGTCCGATACAACAATTTAATTATTGCATCACCAAAACATGACATGGAGACCGCTGGAACGCGCAGAAATTAATGTTGACTGATGTCACTCTTCGATTTCGACTCGCAGCCGATTGAGATAGCTCTATTGGCTGTGAGAGCTCGAGCGTCTGCCGGCCTTAGCTGACCACTACAACTGTCTGACGGCCTTAGCTGGCCACTACAACTGTCGGCCAGCTAAGGCCGTCGGACGCTCGAGCTCTCACAGCCAATAGAGCTAGCTATCTCAATCGGCTACAAGTCGAAATAGAAAAGTGTCATCTGTCGGCATTAATTTCTGCGCGTTCCAGCAAAACAATGGTGGTCTCCGTGTCGTGTTTTGGTGATACAATAATTAAATTGTTGTATCGGACGTACGTAACGTATTCTTACCGCAGTTCTTGTGTTTAGTTATTGTGTAAGTGATCCAAAGTAAAGCATGCATGTCAAAATGGATGTAATGGCCCTTTAAATAACGTCGAACAATTCACAGTTAATTAATTGTTGTTTGTTTAAGTTAAATGGGGATTGCCACCAAATGAGATATTGAGGCGAAGGGACACACAGATAAATTTCTTTTTACGCAACAAACCAGCCACGTGCCTCCTTAATTATTGAGTATAAAGTTGGTGCGCCCACGTGCCCCTGGGAGGAAGCAGTAAAGTTAAGCCTAACGACATCACGGGCACTTCTTTCTAAATATCGGCAGTTTTAACCGCTAGATGGGCGCCATCTAGTGACAGCGATATCGTTAACCTTGACCGATTGCTCCCTGTTGCACGTGGACGCACAGACTTTACAGTTAACGATTAAGGAGGCACATGTGTAGTTTGTTGTGGAAAAAGAAATTTCTTTATGCATTTCTTCACCTTGTTTAAATCAAGTGCTACATAGAACTAAATAATGGTAGACGGCGCTAGATTGCTGCAACCTGTCATTCGCTTAATGCTGTCAACCTTTAACGTTTTCCTATGGTCCCGCTCATCGTCACGGGGCAGATAACCCAGTTGGGGTTCGTGCTCCCTAAAAAATTAACAACAACAATTTCTTTATCATCATAATTACAGAAAACGAATGACGTATGCAGGCATGCGTCGTACATCATGCATTCTTACATCATACACCAAAACGCATGACGTGTACACGTATAAATATGCTTCGTATGTCATGCATTCATACATCACACACCCAAAACGCGTGACGTGTGAATGTGAACATTTATCGACGTCGTGTATTCATACATCATATACACCCAAACGCATGACGTGTACACGCAAACATGCATCATACATCATGCATTCCTACATCACTCGCCCAAAATGCATCACGTCTACACGCAAACATCCATCGTACGTCCTGCATTTGTACATCACGTGCACAAAACGAATGAAGTGTGCACGCAGACATGCATCTTACGTTGTGCATTCGTACGTCATTCGTGCAAAACGCACGACTGTGTGCATTCAAACATGCACCATGCATTCGTCCATACGTCATGCATTCGTCCATCACACGCTCCAAATTGCATTCGATCATTAACTGTGCCACGTCATTATGACGTCAGCAGCTTGTGCGCAGCTGACTCTGCGTGACCCCTCTGTTGTCACGGCAACGCTTGCCCTCGCTGGGTGACGTCACGCACAAGCCGACGTATAGCATTATTTCTCTTTCCCAATTCCTTGAGGCGCTAACCACGGCGCACCTCTGCACTGTGCGATGCCCTTTTAACGAATGTATTCCCTGATAACGATGAATATTTTCCCCCGAAAAGTCGCCATTTTAATGTTTAACTTGTTGCGTTTCTGGGCCCTTTTTTAATCAACTAAAATATATATGTATTGTTACTTTAAGCTTTTTTATCACACTCGTAAAGTGGTGTTTGAACCTTTTACGCTTGACCAGTTACACGGTCAAGCACTTGTAAGATATGTCGTCGGAGAAAGGGAAGGGGTGGTGGGGGTACAGCATATTCCGTGTTGTGGCGTGGTTCCGTGGTCACCGGGCGTTTAATCAGTCCATCTATATTCAAGTCCACTGTGGGTAACTTGAATATCTGATGGCGGGGAAGGCGGTTAAAGCCAATTTATGGCTGTGGTAACTTTTAAAGGGGAAAAAGTGTCCTCGCCTGTATCCCTTGTGGCCTCCAGGGTAAGTTTTGAACGTTGACTCATTATAAATGGTAAAAATAGTCAACAACAAGGTAAAGTGACTTGGCAAAATCGAAATGTTAGCTTCACATGAGGGGAAGGAAGGAATCAGAAAACCCCCTCCAAAATCTGAACGGTTCGTAACTGGCCGATGGAGCGAAACGAGTGAGCTCTGAGTCGAATGAATTCCGAAGTTTGTTTTTTCTGTTTGTGTGTTTATTCGCTGGGACACTAGTTTGTAGTTTTGTTTCGATTTAGTTAAAAAATTATGTCAAAGGAACTTTGGTGCGTGAAATACACGACCTCGAAGATGAAATTTATATCTCAAATATATTTTCGGAGAAATTCGGGTTTTCCAGTGGATTGCCAAAACCGATTTTTGGTAGCGTCCGCAAGGGAACACGATTTGCAGGCTAATGGAATTCGTGAATTTCATGCACCAGAAGAACAAGATTGCGAACGACTTCGTTTTCCTAACAGACAACCCGACACACGAAATCCTTATTACGTCGAGTATTCGAGCTGGCTCGCGTCGCTCGCTAGCCCAATTACAAAATAAAGATAGGCTTAATTACACATACCTAAAAAAAAAAAACACTGCTGTATTCACTTCCATTTATCAACTCTCTCCATTATCCAACCCGTTGTTAGGGGGTAGGTCTCTTTAATATTACTCGCAAATTCAGAGAAGAAAGAACTGTCTGTCGGGTTGAACCATGATTGCAATCTTAAGCACGGTTCTCCTTGACAAGGAAGAAAACAAGTGAAATCTGATCGGTCTTCTCTCATTCATTACCGGCCGGTCTAAGACAACGTCACAACTGAAAGGTCTTCTTTATATTACAATTTTTTTTTGTTTTGAAAAAGGTCCTATCTTTTTCCAAACCGTTAAGACAACGCTTCACTGCTAATTCCCAGATTGCATGACAAGGAGCGCTTGTTATGTGTGTAACTGAATCAACGATATAATTGGTTTAATTTTCCGGCTTCAGTTAAGTGTCGAGAAAAACTTTTTTTTTTTACTAATTTTTAGCTGTTAATTCTTAAAGATTCAGTATATAACAACGGTAGGGTATAATAAAATGGTTTTCTGTCATGTGAGACAGAAGCTGCGGGTTTCGTTTCCTGTCTCCAGGCTAGTTGAGGCAACATCACCAAAATCTTATTTTACCAAAACATTGCTAAATTTTTGGGCACGTGTGTGAACGGATGTTGAGCCAGGAGATGAGAAATTTTATTTCTACGCCAGTCGGCCTTGGCTTGAAGAAGCCAATTTATTCCTCTCGCTAGGGGCGATCAGCGCTGCTTCACTTGAAGTTGCCGCATGCCAGGGCACATTTATGCAACGAGACCATCTCGCTCACCGAACGCTATTTGCTAATCGGCCGTTATTTATTTAGGATTAGTTTCCAGTTTCTACTAAATGAATGCGGTAATAGATAACAAATTAAATGCATTATAAATAACAACACAGATAAAGAACAGCGTGCAATAGTAGTTTTAAACTTTGCTGCAACATTGTTGTCATTTCACGCTATTTCCAAAATTTGCTAGTCTCGCACAAAGAATGTGATCAGATTTGGTAGAATAAATGGCTGTTCGCAGCGAGAATTCAAAATCCAACAAGGCGTGCATTTCGGGGTTACCGAATCGAAAACAAACCATTCGATGCTGGCATTTAGAAATCAGTCCGTCGTTTTGTACTGCAGTAAAAATTGCTTTCTTGTTGTCTTGAATCGAGGTTGTCATGCCGCACGCATCGTACGTCGCACGAGGAAAAGATCTCCGTCCACGTCGTTCCCATGGTTACTACGTATAGTCCACTCGAAAGCGTCATGTTGATGTTCCGGTATAAAGGCGAGAAGTAGCCAGCAAATTTAGTGTTGACCAAGTAAAAGCCAGTGCGGGTAAACTTACCGTTGCATAAACCCGCCCTATATATCGTTCATCTATATCTTTATTAATAAACTCGAGTTGTCGCGTAGGATGGACGGCAACGAGACGGCCACAAGTAATTGATAGAGCACATATCCGTCTTCATTGTTGGTCGCTCGCCCTTTTTCTTTGCTACCGTGGGAAGAATGAGCCCGCTCGCCCTCTTGCTGATTGTTGAAGCTTCGTTTGTTTAGTCCTCCATTACAATGTCTCCAATGCCTATTTATTTATTTCAGGTGTACAAAGACGTAATTATTTATTTCCGGCATATAAAGGTGTATTTATTATTTCACATGCACACAGGCGTATTTATTATTTCACATGCACAAAGGCGTATTTATTTATTTCACATGTGCAAACGCGTATTCCAACCATTTTGGCAGGAAAGAATCATACGTAATGTAAGTGTATGGACTCCGCAACAAGGGATACGCTGAATGAGGGAGTGAAGCAAACGAAAAACACCGTTTGCTAGACAGGGTACGCAAAAACACATAGACGGGATACACGCATTCCGTCACACACATGAGGAAGGAAATCGTCCCAGTGTTTTTAACGGTGCATTAAATACCACCCGTGCGTAGCACGGGCTTCCGCTAGTATATATATATAATACGCTTAGGTTGGGCAAGCAAATTCATCATTATGCACTATAATGAAAGAGGGCGAGCGACCGACAATGTCAAACAAACGGCTGTGACCTGTAACAATCAGTAACAATCGAAATATTGCTTTAATAATGCTCCCTCTTACAGCCGACGTGAAGAGTTTCGAAGTTGGTTCAGTAACAATCACTGCATGCACGACCGTTGTTGGATTTATTGCGCTTAGTATCAGAACTGAGAAACGGGCAATTGAGCGTCCTCCATTGAAAAAAGACATTTACTTGCATAACAAAACAAATCAGCACGGGTTAAAATGGAGGGGAACAGGGAGAGGGATATTCAGACCACTCAACAGGGGGATCCGGGTCGGGGACGGGGGAGGCGGTGCGGGACGGGAAAGGGGTCAGACCGCAGTGGAGTTCGGAGGAGGAAGCAGGGGGCAGTCGGTACCCTTTACATTCCATACTGCCCACTACAGTATTTCGCTCAGGTATGCGAGAACCTGCTAGACCGGCGTATGTTACGCCGGGGGTGCAGCTAGTTTCTCGTATTTCCCTGCGGCGAACATCCGGCAGTGGTGGAGGTGAAGGATGTGTACCATTCTCACACGATGTGCGGCCCTCCACCGTTAAGATATCGCACTGAATGCAGTAAGGGTGCGCGCGAAATTGGTTTCTGCGTTGGTTACACGTGAGCTCGTGCCACGGAATCTTAAAAACAAAGACTCCTTTCTCCAGAAAGCACGTGCTGTAGCCCAAAATAAAATCCTCATATCGGGGATCAGTTTAGTCTTATCTCTGAGCAGTCAATTTTGAATGGTGAAGTTTTATTTATAGCTCAGCAGTGAAAGGGCTAGTAAGCTAGTATCGCTAAAACTTGATTCTAAAACCTAATCGGACAAAATTTCCAAGTGAAAGGGATACACGGAGTTATCAGAGAGCATTTAGTCAAGACAATGGTAGTTAAAAATGGAATGGGTTTCGACTTTGGTCCTTTGATTGCTTTATCGTTCTTTGGCGCTAATAAAATTCGAGATAAATATTGAAATTTGAATTAATATTATAATTTTTAAAACTAATTTGTATGAAATTGGCAGTGAGGTACACTCTGGAACACTAGATTTCCCTGAAAAGTGAGTTAGCCTTGAATGCCGGGCGGCCATAAATGTCGCGAATTGTAAATAAGGCCCATATTCTGAACTCTGACTAAAACTCGTACTAGACTTGAAATGACATCACACCTATTTAGTGCCATTCACCACCCGATTTCTTCCAAATGTATCCAAAAGAAGTTCTGTTGGTTGAATGACGCTATATACGTGTGACGTCATTGGAAGTCAAGTACGAGTTTTTAGTCAGCGTTCAGAATACGGGCCTAAGCCTCAGCGGAAAAAAATCATATAGAAATAACAGTAACCACCTTTACGCACTTACGTTTCATGAAAGTGACGTTGACCCGGATTCGAATTGGGGGAACCAGTACATCACCGGATCACTGCCATACCGAATTTGCCGATGTGGCCAAAAACGTAACTCACGAAAATCCGTGTGTGATTTTAGCAGACATCGGCTTCTTTTATATTTTATCTTTGATGTTATTTACAGGGATATGTGTCGATTTATTTCTATAGGGCAGTGACATGACGTAGTATTATTGTATACAACTCTATGGTGGAGCCAGTAACTGGGTTAGCTGCAAGGGGTACTGGAGGGCGGAAAAAAAGGGCGTCTTACTAAAAACAATGCTGTTAAGAGTGGATTTCTTCGGCGTATAACGCGCGATTTTTGTCGATTTGTGCAGTTGCTGACATTTTTAAGCAAGTGGAATCTTTATTTTCCGATTACAGCCTCGCAGCATAAGGGATTGGAGAAAACAACGGTTTTTTACGCCTAAGAAATCCGCTCTCGAAGCACTGCCTTGACTAGAGAAGTGCCGTTGTAACCCTCCATTTCAATCTAGTGCCCCTTGCAGCTATGTCTCTTGTAGCCAATATGACGTCACATGACGCTGCTCTATTCGTTGAGCCTTATGAGTGTATATTTATTTGTATTCCCTCTGAATTGCCTATGACCGCGAGCACATTAGGTCGAATGGGTTACTGGTCACGGTTGTGACTTTAATAACAGGTTAGGTGAGTTAACTTTGGCAGTCATCGTGGCTTAGCAATGAGAGAGCTCAGCCTGGTTGTAGGAGGTTTGCGGATCTGGCCGAACCTCTGGGAAAGGGATCTTGGAAAAGTCCCCGTCAGGACTGCTGGCCAAGGTAACGTGAGAGGCTACCATGCTCCTTCAGCGGCTATGGGAACTATTCTAGCCAATTCTGGACAATCTTTCTGTCCCTACGATGATCGGAGGTTTCCCGGTTCGAATCCCCGGGCTTGCCCCTCCCTTTACCTGATATTTCTTCTCTCAAAAAAAGGCTGGTAGTGTTAAATATTGCGTTGGTTCAGCCATACAAGCAATAAATTGCTTCGGTTGACTTACGGCTCAAAGAAATTAATTTAAAAAAAGAATGTTTATGCCAGTGGACAAGTGGGTATGACAGTAAAGGCGGTATGGCACTGATCTGGTGATGTACTGGTTACCCAATTCGAATCCGGATCAACGTCACTTGTATGAAACGTAAGTGCATAAAGGTGGCTTGCTGTACCCGTTCCTTAATTAGGACGAACGCCTACAACCCAAAAAGCTGACAAGATGATTTCAGGGTTCGTACGGGTACTTGAAAACCTGGAAATGTCCTGCAAAATAAAAATGACATTCCAGGCCTGGAAAAGTGCTTGATAAACTTGAAAAATCCTTTAAGTCATAGTCATAGTTTCTGTTTTCTGTGTTGTGGTTTCAGTGCACAACATCAGTGTGACATCAGTGCACAACATTTAGTTAAACATGAAAGAATAACAACACACACATAAAACAACAACTACCAGTGGTGTAACGCCAGTGGTAGTGCGGTTCACCAGTGTCATTTAATAAGATAATCTGTCATATCTTGCCACACTGTTGCTAAGATTTCCTATTTAACAGATTCATCTTTTAATTGTCTTATTTTGTTGTAATTACTATTTTCTGACTCTTGAATTTTCATCGACCAGTCTTGAAAAGTGCTGGAATTTTAAGTGCTTGTATATTTCAATAATAGGGCTTTTATAATTCTTTTACATACAAAAAAACAGTTAAAATGCAAAAAACAGTTAAAATAATAAAAAAAAAACAGTTAAATACAAAATAAAACAATTAAAGTCCGTCGCATACAGCATTTTATACAAACAAAAAAAAGAATGAATCTTCGAGATTTACCAATTTTAGTACTATTTCTTGCCGTTATAGACGCCGTTGTCAGACTAATGATTTATAGCAACTGTCGGTCGGCCTAGTACTTATGAAACTGAATAAAATGCATAGCAGTCATTATCTTGGTTTCATAGTCATCACTGTTCTTTCATTTCCCGTAATTCGATCTCTTAAACGTCACTCATTACGCGTAAGACGTCACAAATGAAAATGGCGTCGTCTCTTTCCACTCAATTTTCTTGCTGGCTGCAAGTCGGCAAACCCAACGCTGGCATATCTTGGTAACGCGCAATTCTGTAGGATTAGACTTGCTAACGCGCAATCAGTGCGGTCGGATCATCCCCTCTACTCCCACCCCGGAGATGGGGGGGGGGGGATCCATCGAATAAGGTTTGGGTGGGAGAAATAAGAAATCGGTGAGGAAGCACTCCCTCTCTTTCAATTCTCACTGCGGATCCAGAACGCAGCTATGGACCGATAGCGATATTTTGATTTCGATGGCATTTACAGTTTTCCGCATTGCAGGACTATATGTTATTATTGAATTAGTAATAGTCTGCGTTTTGCAGTGTTAAGAAAAAAAAAACGTGAGCGGAATAATTTCTTATTCCCCGCGGATTCGAATCTTGAGCCAGTAGTTGAGGTAGCTGCAAGGTACACTGCATTAACTTGGTTCGTGGAGGTAAAAAATTTAGGGTAGTTAGTCAAGCCAGTGGTGTGGAGCGGATTTTCTAAGGCTTAAAAGCTTTGATTTGTCCAATACCTTATGCTCCGAAACATACATTAAGGTTGTAAACCGGAAAGAAAAAAACAAGCTGCTGCAGCGACTGCGTAGTTGCAACCGTTCTTCTGTATAGTTTCGCCACTTCCAATGTTGAGGCGCACACTTCTATTACGCACTTCAGCAACGATCTGTATTATGTAATCTAAGAGTAGTAACCATCACGATTGCCTTTTAAAAAGGTGTCAGCTTTGAGGCCTAATTTTTACCTGCAGTTTTAATTTCGTTAAGTAGCAGGTAGGCCTAATGGAGAATTTGGTTCGACGGTAATCCGATTCATTCATGCAACAATGCGACGAGACTACTTTTAAACGCAGCAGGTATTCATCCCCTGGCTCGCGTAGCTGATCCCGCCACGGCAAATGATGCCACACATCCTTCGTCCTTCCTGTAGGACGACCCCTTCATCATTTTCTGCAGCATGGGAAATTCTAACCGCAGACCTTTCGTTTTCTCCAAAAAGCTAAAAATCCTTTCGTTTGTACGGCTGCACGTTATTCTTCTGATTTCAGTTCGACGATCAAATGTTATTATTTCATTTAGTTACGTCGAGGAAGTCTATCAACTACATGAAACTAACGATGTTTTAGTTTGCTGTGTTTTCTAACTAACTTTTGACACTGAATCTAACGTTGTAAACCGTGGTCGTCTCCATCTGGTCATGGTAAGTTGAAAAAAGCGACGAACGGACGGACCAAGTCGTGCTATAGTCTCCTCAGCCGGTACGGCTATACAGAAGACTAAAACGATTCTTCCTGACGAAAATTGCAGCAGCACCAACAAATTTTTACAAAATCGCGCATGTTAGGCCTCTAAGAAAGCCGTCGCTAGTTCCTTGGCTTCACTAAAGGACGCCATTCTTTTTTACCGTCATGTTTTTCTAGTGCCCCTTGCAGCTAACCAAGGCGTTATTGCTACTGCCTTGTAGCGAGCAACGCTTGCCTTACGCAACGCTAACAGTTACGTAATAGTGGGCTGAAAAATGACGTTGAAAAATTAAAACATAAGAACACTACCGTTGAACGGGCACACAATGTTGCCTCCATTCGCTTCAAAGATTTGGTCTCTAAACCCCAATTGTATAGCGATACGCTGTGTAAGATGTGATGAACTTGCCTCATCTTTGCCCACATCCCAGCCGCGCAGTCTTCACCTGAAAGAGAAGAAGCCAGGGACCAAAGCCTTTCTAGAAAATTTTCTGAAAAAATTACGCAAGCTAGTTTTGAAACGGAGAGCAAACATCAAAACGTGGTAAACATTTACGTCAGGGGGAGGGGGGGGGGGGGCGGGGAGAGAGGGCCTCTTGGAGCGAGGATTTGCCGTCTTTTTACAGGCATGAAAGTATTCCTCGTTTCAGCTGATTTCCTCGTTTTTTAGCGTTGCAAACCTCCTAAAAATGCATTTAAGACCCTAAAAATGTATAAATTTGGTGGCTTTCCTCGTTTTCAACCAAGAGTGACTTTCATCCCTGTTTTTACAAGCTGAAAGCGTCATTTTTGAGGCTCAAAAATGTGTTTTTCCTCGAGTTTGATCATTTTTTATATCCACCCCTTTGACAAGGCATAAACTGTGTTACTGTC
>JAHWFP010026387.1:0-29167 GCA_023313725.1 Lithobius niger
GAACTCCCCCACACAAGGAAAGAATGGTGCCCTGCAGATGAAAAAAAAATATATAACATGGTAAAATTGAATTTACTTTCTCTCAACGGTGTTTTACGTTGTTTTCTGCTACCGTAAAGCTTATTACACCCTAGGATGTACTTAAACTCCACAATGGCAATTTCAGCGTTTCACTTGTGTATCTCAAATACTGGCCCTGTTTTACACTCGAGTCTCGAATCCTCAACCGACCTCCAACCTGTTCTAAAACTTTCAATGGGCAAGAAGTCCGGCTTACTCGACTGAACCCCGGACGTCGAATGCGAGTGCCTACTGGCCACTTGTATCCGACGTTGAGATTCGATGCAAAGACGATTTTATGCAACTAAATTTTTTTTTTTTCACCTAAAGGTACATTCCTCCTAAAGCCATTTTTCTCTATCCTCCAATCAGGTACTGTCCCAAAGTTCTATTTACCGTTAGTCAATCCCGGTTCTATTTGCTGTGGCAATTAATGATGTGCTGGTGGAGCTCAGTTTGTCTGTTTGTTTGTTGGGGGCGAGGGATAATCGTCTAACTGGAAAATCGCATAATTGGAAGAACGTATACCGTATAACAGTATAACGGAAAATCATCTAACAGGAAATTCGTATAATGGATTATCGTCTAACTGGAAATTCGTATAATGGGTTATCGTCTAATGTCCCTGCCTCGCTCGCGCTGCCGCGCTCGCTGCGGCTATACATATAACATCAGAAACCGCAGTTAGACGTTGATCCAGTTAGACGTTTATCCATTATACGATTATCCATTATACGATATTCCGTTTAGATGATTTTCCATTATACGATATTCCGTTTAGACGATTTTCCAGATTTTTTATTTATGCAAATATTAGACAGTTATCCCATTAGACGATTTTCCAGTTAGACGCTCGTCCGACGCCCCTGTTTGTTGCACTGTGGTTTGCCGGGAATGAGACGGACATGATTGCGCCGCATGTCCAGAGGGCTCTTGACATGATCATAGAGGCGTCTTGCAGACAGGGGCCTACTACTGGCTCCTGCGAAGACGGAGCTTGTTGTTTTCACTCGGTCCTTGGTGAGGCGGCATACGCCATTGTCGGTTAAAGTGGGTGATACGGTAATAAGACCTTCTGCAACTGTTTGGTACTTAGGAGTGCTATTGGACAAGCGGTTCGAGTGGGACAAGCATGTAAGCTGTCTCAGGGAGCGTGTCCGTGCGCGAACCTCCATACTGAAGAGTCTTGCCAGGTGTGAAAATGTAACCAGGGGTGCCCTACTCTCCACTTACAGAGGGTTCGTCCGGTCCGGTCTCATTCACCTGCCTTTTTTGTGTCCTGCAGCACGGCACATGTGTACACACCAGTTTGTTGTGAATGAGTCCTTACGGACTGATACGGGATGTCTGGTTTCAACGCCAGATCAATCACTCTGGGTTGAGAGTGGTGAACCACCCATTCACTGTCATGCGGAAGAACTATTAGTACTGCTCTGCATGCGAAATCTCAGTCGGGGAGTGGGGGACCCAGTGGGGAAGTTGCTTCTTGACTATGTCGGTCTGATAGAAGTGTATGCGAGGTCTTATGTGCGGCTGGCCGGCGGGCGTCTCTCCTGCGGCAGGTATCCCACCTACGTCGGTACGAGGCTGCACGGGCCAGTCCCATTAGTCCGTGGATGTGGTGTCCCACTGTGGCTCGTCTGTTTGACACATGGCATGTTACCTCTGATGTGTTTTGCGATGCGTCTTTCAAAAGAGAACACCTATTAGGGGGAATAGATGTTGCTATCCCGTCTCTCAAGGTGTGTTTGGCGTCGTCTCACTGTGGTCGCTTCCAGCGCCGTCTGCGAATTGGCGGCGATGTCCATTGCCCTAGATGTGGCTCTAGAGTTACAGCTGCGGTCCTTCGCCATTGTCTCAGACTCTCTTGCAGGCATCGGTTCAGTGCGGGGGACAGTGGAATGGATGGATGTGAACGACCCATTGGTTTTCAGTGTTGCATGGAAACTCTGGGCTGCTTCCCAGATGGGCAAGGTTGTGGTTCGGTGGGTGAGGGGCCACACTGGGATCTGGGGCAACGAGCAAGCAGATATGATATGCTTGCCAGGCAGGCTACTGCCACAGATGTACAGAAGCATGGCTTGCTGTGTCTGTGGCCACACGGCGTGGGGCCATCCGAGAGTGGCAGCGTAGGGAGTGGGAGAGGGAATGTGGGGCATCAGTTTCAGGGAGGTTTCTGTTTGCTGTGCAACCTATCTGCAAGTACGGTTCGGTCCTCGGCAGGTTGCCGCGCAAGAAGGCGCGTCTTGTTTGTTGTCTGCTTACAGGTCATTCCATGTTGCGAGTGCACCAACATAGATTGGGTTGGGTTGACTCGCCGTTATGTGTAGCATGTGGGGTTGAAGACACTATTGGGCACTACCTTCTTATTTGTAAGAGATACATTGAACAACGTCCCCTGTTGAGTGGGTGGGTGAGGACTTGTCCGACCCTGCAGACATTACTGTCCCACACGAGTGGTGTGGAAGCTATCAGACGTATGCGAGCACTAGTCGCTTTCTGTGAAGCTACTAAAAGGCAGTTGTGACCTTGGCCGCACTTGGTTGGTTGGTTGATTGGTTGATTGATTGATTTGGTTCTGTACTTGGCTGTGTATTCTGGTATACGGGTCGGCCGTAGCGTGATTGTTCTTGTCGTTGTTTCTGCTGTTACGTTGTTTTAAGGTTTAGGTTTCTGTACAGGGCGTAAGACAGCTGGTCAAGGCTCTACTAAATAAATAATTGAATTGAATTGAAATGGTTCACTAAGAGACAGAGTATCTTTTATTGCAAAGGTTTGGTCGTTTTTTTTTTTACGATATACGAATCCAAACTGAATTATCTGCCCCACGACGATAAAAGGGATAATTTTGCTGGAAAGAAGATTAGGAAACAAAATGCAGATCGTCAGCAAAGGTGGGAACGTGTTCTCTATGGAGAAAAAGTATCCTCAATAACGTTGATTTGTGTAACTAGTAACTAGATTAATTGTGACTGAGTGAGCAATTCCAGCTTCATTGCGTGATTAATATTAACCTCGGTAGGGGCAACTGAAGGGGAATGTGCTGATTGAGTGTGCTCAAAAATGAGTTTGAACGAACTTAAGCATGTGAAACATGACATACAATAAACCAAACCGTATCAATTTGGCAGACGTAACGGCTAATTGGGTAATGGCAAATGTGACAATTATGAATGAGAAAATGTATAGACATAAAGTACCTCCAGATAAAAAGGTAGAGGTGACGATTCGACCGTGAGATGCACAGGCCTATTAAAGTTGTGATATCCATCCAAAACCAAAACTGGTATAAGAGCAGCCGCCAAGTTTCCAAAAATGGTCGGCCTTTGAAAGTAGTGATATCATTCAACCAGGAAAGGCCGCCAAGGTTAATCCTATTAGCCAAGTTAATCGCACCCAATAACACTTTGGACGTTAAATGAAAACTTGGAGATTGCTACCTCTGTAGCAATCTTCTAGTTTTCATTTAACTTTCGAACTATTAGTAAGTGTGATTAACTTGGCTAATAGGGTTAACCTTAGTGGCCTTTCCCTGGTTGAATGATATCACTACTTTAAAAGGCCGATCCTTTTTGGAAACTTGGCGGCTTCTCTTATACCAGTTTTGGTTTGGGGTGGGTAAAATTGCCTCTAGACTAAACCATTTGTCTGAAATAGCTGGTTTTTGGAGCTTGATTTACCCAATTGTAGCAAGCGAAGCGGTATGGTATGACTCGTCCTCATCACCCGAAAACCGCTTTTCCTAAATAAATTGGGCTGCGCATGCGCCGACTCTGACGTCTCGTATTTATAATCTCTGAAATCAACATGGCTGTCTTTCTCGATCCGACGCAACTATAACGCAACTCTGGACTAACAAACTAGTGAATACTTATTATGAAACGTAAGTGGGACTGTTCCGAACGTAAAAATTGTATTCGAGTGTATTATGCTACAATCGGCAATGTAGAATTTACGTTAGACTAGATAGCCACTGGAAGGAACGATTGCAGTCCTATGCGCAAGGCCTCCCGGCGTCGTCGGCTGGTTAGCATTTTTGGCACGCCGCGGGCAACAATTCTGCCTATGTTTTTAACAATTCCAGCACGAAATGTCGTTAAAAATTTGAAATAAAAGTAATAACTACCCATCAGAGACCACAGCCGTAAGTTACATTTATTTTTAAATTCCTAAACATTGTGATCATTCTGACTACCACAGGGCCTCGTCACAAAATACGTGTAGTAAAACTAGGGTGCCGGTAAGACACTGCATCTGCATACCGTTTTTTAAACCCAAAAAATTTAGCATAAATAACTACAAACTAATTACCCTTCCTCCTGCCATACAAAAAATCTTACATTTTTTTTCTTTTTTGGGGCAGAGGGGAGGAAAGTGGAATCTCCCCCCCCCCCCCCACACTGCAGTCCATTGAACATTCGAGTCTTAGCTTGCAAATTTTCAACAACAATATGTGCTATCACATACGCCGTACAAAATCAAGCTCCAAAGATCACAGTTGAGTTCTTGTTAGTTCATTTGAAAGCGACACTTCCGCAAATGTGCCCTTTATGGAAATAGAAATTCAATTGGTCGCGGCATTCCGGAGTTACGGGACCCTGAACAAGTTTTATTGTGTTACATTATTTTAACCATTGTTATTATGCAACAATGCCAATCAGCAAATGCCTACCACAAGGCATATTATTAAACAAATGCCAACAATACTGGTGAGCAAACAATTCACCCGCACTTTGAGAATGCTCCCTCTTCAAGCTTCTCACCAGCATTGTTAGCATTTGTTTAATAATATGCCTTGTGGTCGGATGCGGTTAACGCTCGCTAAAATCATTTGAACCTTTTCGTTTGGGGCTGGCATTTGCTGTTTGACATTGTTGCATTATTTGTATATAGAGTGTTTCCACGCGACGGGCGTCCCTGTGGGTGAATTGACTTTATAACACTAAAATGATGTCGCTCTTTTTTTTTTTGTTGGTTTTGACTAATAACGCCTCCTCCCTGCTCCCCTCACCCCTCTCCGGCCCACTCGATATTCTAACATTTTAAAAATTACTTATTGCTTTTGTTTTCTGCTGTTCACTAACTACAATAGACCTTGAATACAACGTTGCTACCCAATTACGTCTCTCTTCACCCCCCCCCCCCCCCCAACCAACGTTTATGAGCAAGACGCCTCAACTATCCCAACCCCCACCCTTCCAAGCCGGCTTCTTATATCTCCTCCCCACCAGCCTTCTAAAGCGTCGCAGTCGAATAGAAACATGAAAAATACTGAAGTTTTACCAGTAGAACAATAGAAACGTGAGTCGTTTATGAACGATCTTAATTCATTTTGGTTTAGTGCGATGTCTCAGCAGCGTACTTGGGATCCGTTGGCGTATTTGGGTTCCAATTGGCGTTCTTACGATTTAATGACGTTTTAACATTTACATTCTTGAAATCCACCGTTTTGTTGCTTTCGGTCTAAAAAAAACGTGACGCAATAACCATCTGTGGGATTTAGTTTACATGCAAACACTCCACCTGTACATATTCTAAAATCTACGACGTACTTCGCATCCAAACCTGAGTCCCTTCCCCCCCCCTCCCCACGTGAAGCGCGCACAACGAACCACTACGTATTTCCAAACTTCTCGCATCGCATCCTGGGAGCGTTACGCAGCCAGCAAGCAAGCCAGTTGCCTGGCCTATTCTTAAGGTGAGTTACTTTATAGTGGTTTGACGTCACTCTCCCGTGTTAAAGCTAAAATTGCCGTTGCCCATTTAGCCTTGGGGCAATTGGCTTGCCTTCCTGTAATGCTACAAGTATACCAACTTTCAACAGAAAGACTTGGACTGAATGAGCGAGCGAAGCGAGCAAAATTCAGTGCGTTTCGAAAGAGTACAGCAGACCAACTTGGTATGTTAAATCATCACAAATTAGAAAACAAAAACGAACTAGTTTGAACTTATAACGAATTAGTTCATAGTGGTCTGACGTCACCCTCCCGTGTTACAGCTAAAATGTTCGTTGCCTATATTTGGCTTACCGTGTTGTAATAATACGAATAAAGGCCGAAGACGCTGAAAGAGAGCTGCAGACAAACCAACTTCCACAAAAAAAAAGACTTGTACTGAATGAGCGAGCGAAGTGAGCTAAATTCAGTGCGTTTGCAAGGAGCACGGCAAACCAACTTGTATGTCAAAATATCATGAATTAGCAAACAAAACTAACTCGTTTGAGGTTTAAGGTCAGGTGTAACTGAGACGAAGTCAAAATAGCAAAGGAACACAAATAAACTTTCCTCTAAGGTTTCATATGCCGTAATGTTGCTGTACTGTTTAGTCCACGTGAAACCTTGCTACTGTATTTAACTATTAGACGCGTAAATAAAATTAAAACCGTAACACACAAGGGAGGGTTGTGGTAAAGGAAGAGAGAGAAGAAGTGGTGGTATAAGAGAAAGAGGAGGAAAAAGAGGGGAGAAGAGAAGCGAAATAATATATTCAACGATATAGGCTGCACACTCGCCTTCTGTCTGGGAGAAATATTTCAGCATTCTTCAACTCGTTTCCTTTCCCTTCATCCTATTGATGATACACACACCACATTTCAAGATTTTAGATTCAAGATTTCATGCCTGGAATTTCATTTTTATTTTCAACGACATCTCCCAGTTGTCAAGGATTCGCACGAACCCTGAATTACTTAATGTGCATGTCTGTGATAAGCACACTAAGACGATTCGTTTTTACGATTTGTCAGCGATGTCGTTCAGCCAATTAGAATGCATCGGGTTATTTAAGTGGAAGCACTCTGGTGCAGGATGGCCTGCTGGAGTCTACTTTTAGTGCTCCCTGTCCTTCTTGTGTACTTTGTTCTCCAGTTTATCTTGTTCAACATGTTTATCTTACTTCTTTACCTTTCTTCAGTGTTTATATATAGTTACAATGAAGCGAAGTGCATGGCTTCTGGCCTAAGCTTCGTGATAAAAACTCTGTACTCTCATTAAAACTCTGTGTTGATTTTTGGATTTTCGTTGAGGAGCTAAAAAAATAAATTAATCCGTGTTTCAGCTAAACGCGGACAATTTTAAACCAAACGACGTCAGGTTGTTAATTTCGATGCCCATTAATGGGCCGCGAAATTGGCAGCCTGATACGATAAAAAGGTCCATTTATTTCGTAGATGCTGACTTGCACAGCGAAGTTGAATAATTGTTTTAAAGTGGGCAGCAACAATCACTGCATGCACCAACGTTGATATCTCGGTGAATGAAGGAAAATTATTCGCGACAATTTGTTGGCGCACGGTACCAACGTGAATTGTTTCTTACGTACTTACAGGCAGTGCTTATTAAAGTTCGTTTGCGCACGAGAATTTCAGAAAATTGGACAGGAGGAGGAGGCGGAGGCGGCGGAGCGGCTAACAATGTCATAATGTTACAATGCTGCAACATGTAACAATAGGGTAACAATAGGCGAGGTTAACAATAAGCTCAATAGGCGATTATAGCTCACTCGAACAAGATGGAACAATGGTTGGGTGCCGGGAAACTAACATTGTCGTTTTTTGAGTTAGCTAGCTCGTTGTGGAGAACCAAAATTAAATGCCTTTGATTTTTACTTAAATCTTCAAGTTTTAAACCGTATAGGGTGCGAAGTCTTAAATTTTTCTCAAAATTAGGCGGCCGACATGATTGAGTGACTTATTTACTTTTTCAATGCGCTCTTCGGGAAACCAGTTGAATTTTTCCGCGATTGTTGCCACGATACTGAAACGATCCAGAATTAACTACTCATCGAGATGACGCATGCTAAATCCAGAAATACGCTAATGTGTTGCCATCAAATAATAATCTTGGGACAAACCTTCGGCGGAACCTAAACATTTAAGTATCCATTTCTAATGTTCCGTTTTTTCGAAAACAAAAATCGGTGGACAGTGGACACATATAAAATGCAAACGAAAAAAGCCAACAAATTAACTGAGCAAAAAACGGTTTCGTCGCTTAGAAAAAAAAACATTAGAGCTCGTATCCCCATACTCACAGCCCTGAAGGTACACGAATAAAAACGGGTTAGAGTTCACTCGAACGCAACGAACTGTAATTTGAACTCCAATTCGCAAAACGTGAACCCACAAACACACACAAAATAGACGCCATAAACTGCAAAACGCTACAGAATTGAAAGATAAAAATGCATACACAAAATGACCACAAATTATAGTTCAAATTATAGTTCGTTGCGTTCGAGTGAACTCTTATCCGTTTTTATTCGTGTACCTTCAGGGCTGTGAGTATGGGGATACGAGCTCTAATGGTTTTTTTTTTTCTAAACGGCGAAGCCCCCGTTTTTTGCTCAGTTAATTAAGTGTCGATTTAGATGCTTAGATGCGAACGGTTTGTGTGTCTGGAGACAGAGATTAAGTTAGGGGCTTGCTTGCATACTGAATGCCGACTTTCTCAGTGATACGGGTTTTTTTAGCCTGCAGTAAAACACAGGTATGCATCTTTTCTGGGTCTGCACCAGAATCTCAGAGGACATGGACCATTTACGTTGTCCTCTTGAACGTACATGGAAAGGTTGTGGCAAGGGAGGGTACAGGGAGTAGTTGAGAAGAGGGGGAAGAAGAAGGGGAGGAGAAAAGAGTAGAGCGAAAGAAGAGGCAAGGGAGATGACGAAAGGGGATGGGGAAAAAAGAGGGAAGTCTCAATAACACTGCCAAAATCTCGGCAGAAAAGTCCCATTAACATTGTCCCGTTGAACAAACGTGAGAGGGTTGTGGCAAGGTAGGGGAGGGAGTAGATGAGGGGAGAGAGAAGAGAGGGTAAGGGGTGGGACGAAGGAGGAGGGTAAAGGAGAAGGGGAGGGATGAAGAGAGGGAAGTCCAAATAACACTTCCAAAATCTTGGTGGAAAATTCCCGTTAACATTGTCCCCATTGAACAAACATGGTGTAAGGATGCGCGCCTCTAGGGCCGCTGACCCTGCTAGCCGAGCACCCCTCTCTGCTCTGAAGCAGTTGGCAGGGTGGAATGAGGCAGAACGCACGCACCTTCGGGTGCTCTGAAAGGTAATAAACCGATGTTTGGCCTTCAATTGGTATTGGAATGAGTTATTTGTGACAACCATGAGATGGACAGAAGAAGCAATGTCACAATGGGAGGGTTGTGGTAAGAGAGGAGAGAGAAGAAGTGATGGTGTAAGAGAAAGAGGAGGAAAAATAGGGGAGAAGAGAAGCGAGTGGAAGGGGAGAATAAGTAGAAAGGGGAGGAGAGGGATGAAGAGCGGGTTAGTCCCGTTAACACTTACATCAGAACCCTTAGAACATTAGACGTTTCAAATCAATCATTCATATTTTTCCCATGTATTTGGCCAGCGATTAATACGATCATTCGTACTTCATTTTCATCTGGCTGAAATCAATCATTCTTCTTTTTCCTCGTTCTCGCCACAGTGGTAGTTTCCTGGCGCTTCTTTTGAATTTGATTGTTTGGTCTCATTTTGAAGAACACCTTGTACGTAAGCTATACTGAAGATATCGTTTTCTTGTGATTGTTCGTCTTTCAGAATTTGTATTTCGGATTCCTGGTTTTTAATCTTTTGATAGCTCTTGGATTTGTTGAATTTTGCAGGCTTTTTTGTTTTTTTCTAGCTGTGCATTTTCTGCACCCAGTTGGTCAATACGACGTTTTAAGTGAGAGCAAGGATTGTTGGGAGGCGGCAGATTAACTGTAATTATTAATTAGTACATTTATTATTTTATTTCATCTAATTTCTTCTATCGTAGAATAATTTCACTTTTGAAAACATACAAAACTGTCGTTTTTAGCAGTAGAAACATGTGACGCACGAAAACATGAAAAACAGAAGTTTTCTCCATAGAAACACGAGTCGTTTATGAACGAGCTGACTTACCTTTGTGATATTCAGTCATTTTGGTACGATGTCTCTGCAATGTATACTTGCCATCTGTTGGCGTACCTACAATTTAATTACATTTTTAAATTTAATTTCTGAAAATACACCGTTTGGTTGCTTTCGGTTTTGAAAACATGGCGCAATAACCATTTGTGGGATTTAGTTAGTTTGCATGCTAACGTTCCCCCTGAACATTTTCTAAAATCTACGACGTACTTCGGATCCAACCCCCCCCCCCTCAATCTCTCTCCCTCCCCAACGTTAAGCACACACTACGTGTCACTATTTCCCAACTTCTCGCATGGCATCCTGGAAGCATCTAGCAATTGCCTGGTTCTTACATCCCACCTAAAGACGGGTGAATTTAATTTATAATATAACTAAAATGACGTGGTCCTTTTTTTTCTGTTAGTCTTGACTTATAAATAAATAAATAAATATAATTCTCCACACTTGGTGGAAGGATACGGAAGGGTGGTGAGCCGCTTACTCCGTTCCGGGAGATCATCGTAGAAGGATCAGGGCAGTGGACGCCTGAGAAAACGCTGAAGGGTTCACATTTAAGCAATCTACTAAAGGCTAACCTGAACGCGCATTTACAGTTTCCCTACTTAGCGAGTTCCAAATAGGAACAACCCGTACCGAAAAAAAAATGTCTACGACAGTCTACACGGGAAGCTAGAGCAGCTAACTTCCAATTATGACCCCGGGTACGGTTTAGGATTGGGGAGAGGTCGAAAAAAGGCAAGTCGACCTCAATATGGTTCCGCAGGATCCGAAAAGTCAAGACAAGGTCAAACCTCAGTCTACGTAACTCCAACAATTCCAGACCAAGCCGCTCAAGGTGCACCCTGTATGGAAAGTTGAAAAATCCTGGAAGATGTTTAGTGAATCGTCTTTGCACCGCCTCCACGGAATCAATGTCCTGTGACAAATAAGGCGACCACACTGGGGTGGCATACTCCAAGACCGGGCGTACAAAAACCTTAAATGCCCAAACCAATGTCACTGGGTTTCCAGATGTGAAACATCTCTTAACAATGGCTACTCGGCGATACGCGGACGCACATACTTTTTGGCATTGAAGGGAGGATTTCAGGTTTCGGGAAAACCAAACTCCCAAATCCCTGACTTCTTCGACGGAAGGAAGTACTTCTTGATTTAAGGTGTATTGAGCACAAGGATTAATGTTACCAACATGGAAGGAATGGCATTTAGGGATTGCAAGAGGGAGTTGCCAGCAATCCGACCAGCCCCCAACGTGCTGGATCTGTGTAACAAAATCCTGGGAGTGGGATCCGGACAAATTTTCGCACCCAACCTTCAAGTCGTCAGCAAATTTAAAGCCAAAAGTATTCGGATTCCTAAATGTTAAATCATTAATGTAAATTATAAACAGGAGGGGAGCCAGTACAGATCCCTGGGGGACCCCACATGGAACAGTTGTCCAGTAAGAAAAGCTGTTGTCTACCAATACCCTCTGAGACCTATTTCGAAGGAAGGCTGATAACCAGTCCTTAATTTTTCCAGAGATGCCGCAACAAGTAATCTTGAGAAAAGCATTCGGTGAATGACAGACTCGCAGGCCTTTTTAAAATCAAAATAAATGGTGTCTGATGGGACACCAACATCGAGTGCACTTGTCCAACAACCAAGGACTAAAAGCAATTGGTGAGTTGCTGATCTTCCCGGGAGAAACCCAAACTGATCATGACGAATAATAGAATGGTTCCTAAGAAAAGAAACCAAAACATCGCGAATAACAGTTTCCATAAGTTTACAAGCAACACAAGTAAGGGCAATAGGTCTGTAGTTCGAGGGGTCGGAAGGGGAGCCCTTCTTAAAGATAGGAACCACGTGTGCCTGGCTCCATACCACTGGGAGGGTACTCTGCTCAAAAGAAATTGAAAAGAGCCTGGAGAGAGGGGTAGCTTATTTCAAGAGCCAGTTTCCTTAGAAGAAAAGCCGAGAAACCATCCGGTCCACATGACTTGCTTGCTTTAATCTTGTTCAAAGCCGACAGGACGGTGTTCTGAGGGAATTCCACCGAGTTACACAAAGACTCAAATACTGTAGTGTCGTCAAAGGGGATACTAAGGTCACCATTATCAATGATAGTGTTCGAAGCAAAGGTATAACTGAGGGCTTCGGCCTTTCCAGTATTCTCAGTAATGTAACAGTCATCCACTTTAAGTGGGGGAAGAGCTCGAGAAGAATCAGTTGACCTACGAAAGTATTTAAGTAAGGAGGACAAATTTCCCTCTTTGATCACTGCCGATTCTTTCTCCTGGTGCCAAGCTTCTGTAGAATCAGAATACTGCTTTCTTACAGTGCTGTAATTTAACAACGCAACAGGACTAGGGTTGTTTTTGAAGCGTCGCCAGAGCTTGAGCTTTCTGATGCGTACTTTATTGATATGGCGAGGGAGATAATCATGATGTATATTTTTAGGAGGACACGAATTTATTCTGTTGAAGGCGATATGCCCAGTCAGGATACTATGGAAGCAAGTCCAAGCCTGTTCAATGCCTTGGTGAGGGAGAAACTTACTACCGCCTCTCCTCCCCCTCCCCCAGGCCTACTCCACATTCATTTCTTTTTTAATTACTTACCTCGTTTTTTTTTTTTGCTTTCTCGTGTTCTCTAACTGTAATGCAGACCTTTGAATACAAAGTTACTTACCCAATTATGCCTTCCTCCATCCCCCTCCCCCCCCCCAAAAAAAAACGTTTATACGAGAGACGACTTCAACCTCCTTTCCATGCCTGCTTCTTCTGTCACCCTACCTTCCCAAATCTCCGGACTCGCCTTATTTACTTCTCCTTATTTTTAGAATGTACTGTTTAGAGTTTGAACGTTGGTTTGAAACATTCCAATGTAAATAAAACACGGTATTTTTGAATCAGCATTATTCCTCCGTACAGTGTACTAAAATATCGAAAAGATCGAAGTTATGCAGTATAGAACGCTATAAGTTGCGCCCACCTCCCCCCCCCCCACAAAAATATCCTTGAAATAATATCGTGTTATAGAACTCTTTTTCCTTCACCATTATCTCCGCAGAGTGTGCTAAAATATCGGAAAGATCGAAGGTATGCACTATAGAACGCTGTAAGTTGCGCCACCTTCCCCCCCCCCTAAAAAAGCCTTGAAATAAATACTACGTCTTGTTATAGAACTCTTTTTTCCTTCAACATTATCTCCATACAGTGTGCGGAAAGTTGCAACCCCACCTGAAAAAACATCCTTGAAATAAGTGACTACATCGTGTTATTAAAACCTTTTTTTTTTTTTTTAATATAACGTAAAGGAAGCAACAGATTAGAATACAAATTACATGTTCTCTTATTTATTTCGCTGGCCAAATTAGATGTTTCGAATTTTTCTTCTCATTTATTTCGTAACAAAAGGAGGCGGAGGGTCCAAATTGCCAGAAAAAAATGTTACGTAATTTGTGAACGTTTCCTAATTGTTCGTTGGTAGAATTTGGTTACAGTAAGGAGAATTTGTTTTTTTTAATCAGAAAAACACTATTGTTTCAGGAAACACGTGATGGCTTGTTTCTAAGTAACTATTTCAGTTACACTAAAATAACCTTGAAAAGTCTCATGCTCACCTAGGAAGCTATGATTTGAGCCTATTCCCATGATTTTAGATGGTGTAGTTTGACCTGTGGAGAGGACAGACGAAAGGTACATCCCCAGAACAAGAACAACAAGACCAAGAAGTTGCCTATTCGCCCCTCTCTGGATGCAACCCCGCTGTGCCCGGTACAAGGAAGAACGCCAGAAGGATGGTAAATTCAGGGTTTATTCCAGGGCCACGCGGTCTGTCCTTAGGAGATGTTGTCCAGTGGTTCAAGGATGCTCTGATCAGGGCCTCTATGGTAAAATCCACCCACATTAGTCAGTGGAGAGAGAGTTAGCGATGCGATAGAGCCTCTTCACGCTTGCGTTGAAATTGTATTATGACGTTAGGCTTAACGTAGTACGTGTTTTCCCAGCATCAACCAAAACGTTTTAGGGATGAAACGATGTCAGGAAGAGTTCTTAGCTGATTAGGGACTAGCTCCCAGAGTGAGGCTGAAAGGGGCTTCAAGGCCTTAAATACCTAGAACTGCAGCCAGTACCTGCCACTGGTGGTGCAAGGTACTTCCTGTACTATATTGTGGTATCCCATGAGCCATCTCTGCTAGCAGCTACCCCTAGGGGCAGGCAAGGCCAGAGCCATCCTGACCACTGATCTCCAGGGACTGGACCATACATCAAAGTACATAGCATTGCTGGAATACATCAATAAAGATACAGAGTATACAGAATAATATGGAGCCATAGCATCAACTAAGGCCCTAGCTTAAGGAGTAGGAGGAAGCTGTGGAAACCGTCGGTGCATGGATCTCCAGTTTGGTTAGGCCGATTTTCAAAATTTTTGGACTGTAGACAGACCTTGACTAGTCGATGCTAGATTACAAATTTGGTCTTAAAATATTCACTTTTGACGGAGTTATGAGCTCTCAAAGTTGAAAGTTTAACACACAGACCCTAGGCTGACCCTTACTAAGACTGGCGTAAACATAAAAGACATAAATACATAATTTCTTTTCAGTAGAAAATTATGACTGAAGATTGCATTCGGTGCTCAACGTGATGGATCTTTAAAATTTCTTCGGATGATAGGCATACTGCTGCTGCTAAATAAAAGAGCTAATTTCGTTAAAAATACGCTAGCATCCAGGGCCCCCGAATTCCGCCCCCCCCCTCCCCCACTGTAGGAGTCTTTGTTTCCAAGAAAAATAATTTGTTTTGTTGAAAAACTTGAAATGAATTCGTGTGAAATTGCATCACTAATAGGCAGTAAAAAGTTTCAAATTCACTTCCCCCTACCCCGCTCCTCACTATACACGAGGCCCTTATTTTAAAAAATATAGATTTTTCTTTTGGAAAATTTTTTTATGAATTCGTGTGAAAATTGTTTGTCTAAGTTGCAGGAAAACATTTCAAAATCATACTGATTACTCAAAACACACTACCTCCTAGTTCAGGTGCTCGAACCCTTCCCCCCTCCCTCGTCCCTCCGCCAAGTGAGTATGCTTCAGAGGCCCCTGTACATTCTCGGTGATGCACAGAAGGCACAGCTGCAAAAGGCAGGGTTGGACTAGGTTGCTTTTTTTGAACCTGCCCGACAGTCAAAAAGGGCACTGGCCGGGGGAGGGGAGGAGGAGGAGGTGGCTTCAGACCTTTTAAAAATGTGGAAATATATTTTAACGAATAATTTAGCACTCTGCCTATTACCTTAACCTATACACAACACCTTAACTTGAAAACAACCCAAGCAAAATAATTTATGAAAATTATAGGTTTTTTTACGTTCTTTATTTCGCTAAAAAAAACTTGCACTAATAAGCTAGAACTGCAAAGTTAACCAAAGAAGCGACAGTTTCGGCTTGGACGAGTGTTTCTTCATATGTGTTGTGAATGTATGTATCTGTTCGATTCGAGGTATGTGTTGTGTGTTACAATACTAACGTTTTAGTTACCTCCTTTACGTTGCATTTTTTCCCCTTTCTCAACTAATATCAAAAGAAAATAACGAGAAGCTAATATTAAAAATATGTTAATATTAATAAAAAAAAAAGTGTAGGGCGCCAGAGAGCCTGTTCTGAGGGGCGCATCTGCCTTTGGTTAACGGGCCAGTCCGACCTTGGCAAAAGGAGAGTTGGACTGAGATGCACAGTATACATGCCATACATAAATACGAGAAAGGTAACAGGAGGAAAGGAGAAGAGGTGGGAGAAGGAGGAAGAGAAGGGGTGGGGAGGAAGAGGGAGAGCGCAAGCAGGGAGAGGAGGAGAGTGGGAGGGAGGGGTAGGCGGGGGAGGAGAGGGGGAAGAGAGTCAGATGCATGTGCAGTATCCATAAAAAAGGTGTTTCCAAAGAGGTATTAATAAACAAAGTAAAAATTTTTTATCAGGCCACTTAAGAGAATTCTGGGGGATTTTCTTGGCGTGGGAAGGGAAGAGACTTTCATTTTTAATAGTGTGTAAGTTAGATTTTTTTAATACTGCCCGTATGGTTTTCTGGCCGTTTCCACTAGTAGTTGATAATTTTCAGCAAATGAAGCGATAATGTAAGGTTTACATTATGAATAATGAATACTTCACAAGAACGGCGCCGTTGCCTTATCTTTATGGAAGTCGCCGCTGCTCTCCGAATATTGGCTCAGCGATTAGCGCCGCCTAGAAATAATTTGATCTTTGCCGCCGCCTAAGAATGATTTTTTTCACGCCGGCCTTTTAGCCAATGGGAGGGGAGTTCAGTCAGAACTTAGTGTTGTACCCTTTAGCGCTATGCTTACCGGGGTTGCACAGCGATAACGTTTGCATTGGCGATGAAATGGTTGTTTGGCGTTGCCGGTTGCTTTTTCGCTAGCGCACCGCTAAATTAATACGACATATTGAAAATTACAAATAAAACGTCAAGTATGCCGTAAAAAAAAGGGTTATACGATTCAGTTTCACTTTACTTGTTAAAAATGTACATGTCACGGAGAAAATTTTATGATTTTTAAGTTTTAAGTGCTGTTATCCTTTGCCAATTAAATTATTCTTAAAGCACATTACAGCACTTTTAACAGATGCAATTTTCTAAATTGTAGGCTACATTTGATTATTTAAATTAAAAATCATAAATTTTTATCTGTCTGCTTTTCAAAAAGTAAAGTGAAACTCCAATCATAAAACTCTTTTTTTTTTTACGGCACACTTGAAGTTTTTGTTTGTAATTGTGTACCTTTTTTATAGAAAGCCAAAATTTAGACACACGCTAGTGTGTCGCCGCCAAGTAATAGTTGTAGACATCTGATTGTTAAAATAATGATTGTTGGTGAAAAAAAGGCGGCCTTGGCCCCGTTTCTGCGGGCACCTTTGTCTGTTGGGAAACTTGTCTTGTGCCGAGGGACGAGCCTCTGTATTCCGGTTGAGGGTGGTCCTCCGTTTCATCCGCACAGCCAATGTGGATCTATAGGTCTGTCCAGTTGTTTTGTCTTCTTCCTCCCTTCTCGGCACATGGACTAGCTCACTTATGATGTGCTGCTATGGTGGGGCAGCATGAGTTCTATGGTGTATGTAAATGGATGTAAGTTTCTCGGGTATCTTGTGAGTTTTAATTGTGAGTTTGAGTTGTTGTGTGGTATTGTGGCTATAAGATGTAGTTGTATGATGTAGGATGTAATTTTGGATGGGCGCGTGGCTGGCTAAGGGCCAGAGCTCACAATAAAATACATTACATTACATTGCGGCCTCACTGGCAGATTGTGTCTTTTAACTGAAACAAGCTTATCTAGACACACGCTACTGTGTCGCGCCAAGTTAGGCAACAAAGATCACAACAAACATCACATCAATTCAATTGTCGAGGTAGGTTGTAAACCATTGTAGCGCGACGCCATAGTGTCAGTGTCTTATATCCTGAAGCACAGTTGGGCAAATTTTAGGTAGTTGCGGAAAAATAATAATGCGGTAAGAAAGTTTAAATTGTGTTGAAATCGAGAGCAACGACCCACCTGACAAAAATTAACTCGTGTTGGAATGCCAGTTAAGCTGCTTTCAATGTAAACTCTGACCTTCAATAATGTTGCAAATGTGTTACTACTAGCTAGCAAGCTAGCTAATTCGCTCATCCCCATGTTAAATCTCATAGGGTGCTTATTCATCGATACCGAGATAACGGGAAGGCTTCCAGCTATGAAATTGGACGAATGGGTGTAGTATCTTTTATGGTTTGGAGCCTGGGGGTATAACGGGGATGGCGTGGGAGGGTGCGTAAGTACGAAAATATTGTTATAACCATTGTTAGTATTGGCGGCATCGTCTCTCATTGGACGGCCGTTCGGGCAATGAGAACGTGTATACTGACGTGCATGCGTAGACACACGCTAGTGAATCACGATAAATCTAAACAACGTTGCAAAGAAATTGTATTCATGTCCAATTCACGAAAAATAAACCAAGTGTAAACAAAGCCAAAAACTGGTAAAGAGGCCACCAAGTTGAGAGTTTGGCCCTTCAAAGGAGTGATATCAACACACTAAACTAACTAAATAAAACAAATTACAACAAAATTCAAACCAAACCAAAAACATTAAAAAAGGTGACTAAGTTAAGAATGATTCGGCCTCTAGGCAAAAGGTAGTAGAAAAGTGTTGAAAACCAATTTCTTGTTGACGTGGCACTTTATTACACATCTGCACGGTAGTGAAGTTGAGTCTAATACACAATTTAAAAAAAAGGAGTGATATCATATCAGAAACCAAAACTGGTAAAAGTGGCCGCCAAGTTCCGAATGGTTCGGCCCTTCAAAGGAATGATATCAACACAACATTCGCCAAGTTAATCGTACCGCTTAATAGTTTGAAGGTTAAATGAAAACTAGAACATTGCTACTGTCGGTAGCAATGTTCAAGTTTTCGTTTAACGTCTAGCACACGAGGTGTAAATTCCCCACGCGGTAAAAATCTTTGCAAATCGTTTGAATCAGGTGTCTTGGGTCCAGGAACGAAGAAAACCTCAACATGAAATGAGAACGTGTTCTTTATGGAGAAAAAGACTGTGTCCTCAATAATGTTGATTTGTGTTACTTTAACTAGTCCGCAGGCTCCCATGTCAATTCACCTATAGGGTATTAAGACACCTCTCACCGCTTATTAGGGAAAGTTGCCAGATCTAAATTTCGGCAGACAGGTAAAGTGTCGTATGAGGAAGTGCCTTTTTTCTAAAATGGGGGTTGCAGCTAGAAGCACGTGGCCTTGAAGTGGCCCGTAACTGCAAAATTATTGTTGTAACCATTATTTGTATTGTCATCCAACAGTAGATTATAACATGCTTAAGTGTTACACGCTTATCGTTACAGTACTTAATTGTCAGAATACATTGTTGTTGCAAATACGTGGTGACCCCCCCCCCCCCACCGTCCTGTTGGTTGTCTTACCTGTGTGGCATTTCCTGTGTGATGACCAGGAGTGGTTAACGCTCGTTAAACCCTTTGATTCACTGTGTACTCCGAGTGGACATGGGGCAACCGAGTACTTGGTGTGGTAATGTCATTGTGCGACGGTACGGCGATAGCTGAGTGAAATTGTGTTGGCGTGGTACGATGAGTTATATTTGTGTAGTTGTAGTTCTGGGTAGGTTGTGTAAGCTTTGTGAGTTTGATGTAGTTCCGTTTGTTTTATGGGGCGCATGGCAGCAGGCCACGGCCTCAATTAAAATTCAGAATGGTATGGTTCACTAAGAGACAGAATCTCTTTTATTGTAATTGTTTGGTTGTGTTTTTTTTACGGGGCACAATCCAAATTGAATTACCTGCCCCACGACGAAAAAAGGGATAATTTTGCTGGAAAGAAGATTAGGAATCAAAATGCTGTTCGTCAGCGCAGGTGGGAACGAGTTCTTTATGGAGAAAGAGTGCCCTCAATAAACCGATCTCAAAGTAAAAACTTGGCATAAAAGATTACGTATTGTGAACGTGGCACTGCTAATTTCAAAACTAATAAATGAAACTTGAGAAAAATAAGATGTCGATTTCAGATAAAAACTTACGGGAATTATTACCAAAAAAAGGACATTTGTTCCGTGCGAAACTATAATTAGAAAAACGCAGTGGTAAATAACTGTAAACCTTTGTTAGAATATATAATTAAAAAAAAATATTGTAATTAGCGAGCCTAATTAAAAAAATTAATAAAAACTACAAGTTTGCCATCCGATTTATTGGCGCACACCTCTTTTCAATAATTCTCATTCTATTATGGTTTACTATACCACGCACCATGGCTGTTTACTGTGACGTGCATATCACGTGACTGGGCAAGTCCAATCAGACGGCCAAACAGCCGTTGTTCTTGTTCGTCATTGGCTAACTGATGGTGACCTCACGGCAAACAGCCATTGCGCATGGTTTAATTTACGTAGGATTACAGTACGAATTTTTGGTACTATTACTAATTTAACATTATCGCACCGAAAGCACCTTGACATGTCCCGGCCAAAATCAAACTCGCCATTTTGCTTCGGCCGAAACCACCAATAAGCAAATAATCCGCTTCAATTAGATTAGATTAGATTCTTTATTGAGCCAAGAACAAATATGCGGCCTTCAAGCCATGCGCTCAGTTTATCCTACTTACAAGCTAACTTACAGCTAAAGAAAACAAGCCTTCAATTAGTCAATGGTGGCAAACAATGATGGCCGACGAAGATGAAACGCCTTCTTCTTCAAAGAGCGGCATGATGACGTCAGCTTGTTCGAGTTTGCAACAATCAAAATAATGACTTGCCTACTGTTATTCGTGAACCACATTATTTTTGCAATACGCCATTGATAAAGATCAGTCGTTACCAATCTGGATACGCTAACGTGATTTATTTTAATGAGAAATTCTAGTTTCATTACGTGATTAAAACTAACCTGGTGAGTGAGCGATGCGAACGAACATCAGCGTTTGGTAGCCAGTGCGCTCAAAATTTAGATTGAACAAACTTAAGCCTGTGAAACATGGGCATACAATAAACCAAACTATGTCAATTTGGCTGATGTAACGGCTAATTGGGCAATGGTAAATGTGATAATTATGAATGAGAAAATTTATAGACATAAAATACCTACAGACAAAAAAGGTAGAGGTGACGATTGGACCGTGGGTTTCTTTGTATTCACAGGCTTGTGAAAGTTGTGATATCCACCCAAAACCAAAACTGGTATAAGAGAAGCCGCCAAGTTTCCAAAAAGGTTCGGCCTTTGAAAGTAGTGATATCATTCAACCAGGGAAAGGCCGCCAAGGTTAATCCTATTAGCCAAGTTAAGCGTACCGAAAAATATTTTGGACGTTAAATGAAAACTTGAAGATTGCTACTGCTAGTAGCAATCTTCCACTTTTCATTATTTTAACTTTCGAACTTGGCTAATAGGATTTACCTTGGCGGCCTTTCCCTGATTGAATGGTATCATTACTTTTAAAGGCCGAACCTTTTTGGAAACTTGGCGGCATCTCTTATCCCAGTTTTGGTTTTGGGTGGATCATTTACACCAAACGCCAAGTATCAGAGGTTTGACCCACACCCGCCCATATTTGACGCTTAATAGCTCCGCCGGCTGGGAACATTTTTCAATTAAATTTGTTATGTAAGCTTTGTTGGACTTGGTCAACAAGCATGCCAATAGGGATCGACCGATACAGAAAAATGCCGACCGACCGATACAGATACCGATACAGATTCCGATACCGATAACTATTTTTTTTTTAAAGTCAACAGGTAAAAAAGTCAAACTCATTCGTACCTCTGACCATAAAAAAAACCCAGTCCACACTGCAGAAAGGCCTAATTGCAAACAGCCGACAGTACGCACGTGTTATATTCACCGAGACGCTGTCCGGATGATGTCATGCGATGCGAGCGGTGCTATACAGGAAAGGTTTCTCTCAAGCTAGGCAGAATAGCCAGTGCGCACGGAAGATGGTCGTATCGGAAAAATATCTGTAAATAAATACGGATACAGACCCGATACCGATGCATGAAAATTACCGATAATATCTGTAAATACCGATACAGATTTTAATATCTGTCTATCCCTACATGCCAAAATTCATTAAAACCCGCCGAAGCAAATCGGATATCTGGACTTGAGCTGAAAACATGAAATACGTTTTTGGCACGACACATTTCTACTATGAGCTATACAGATCAAACTATTTGTCCCATAAAGCTGGTTCTTAGCTCATTTTACAGCTCTTGCTCTGAAGATGCGCTCTTTCCAGAAGGCCTTTTCTAAGTGGTCAAGTGGTTCAGGGGTTAGAGAGCTCTAAACGACCATATAGATTGTTTTACATCGTTGGAAACAGTGTTATTACGCAACCATGGCAATCAGCAAACGCTAGCCACAGCGTCTTTACAGCAAACCTAACTGATCAAGATACAAAACATTAGAACAATCTAATGTTAACTGCGTCGTACGCCAAAGTAGCATGAATTAGAAAGCAAAAACGAATCGTTTGATTTGGATCTATCCGTAAATATACTTGAATATCACACGTAAACTCGTCTACTTTCTCGGCTAAATTGTTCAGTGTTCTTCAGGTACGTACGTCGTCTATCCGTTCATCACCATACTTATGATGCATATATATTTTTTCAGTATTTTTAAACACTTTTCCAGGCATGGAATTTCATTATTACTTTCCAGGACACTTCCAGGTTTTCAAGGACTCGCAAGGACCCTAAATTACCTGTAGATCTATGCTAAGTACAGTAAGACGATTAGTTTTGAAACATTTTCCAGCGATGTCGTTTAGCTTACGATAATGCACTGATCTATCATGTTCAAAAGTAAAAATGGCAAAAACGTTTGACCACAGCAGTTAGATTTCACGAGGACTAATCAGTACAGCAACGCTGCAGTATCTAAACTTTACAAGAAAGTTTATTTGTGTTCCTTTGATGTTTTGACTTAGGATCAATTAAAATCTTACCTCAAACGAATTCGTTTTTGTTTTCTAATTAATAATCGAATTCGCAATAAGGATAATGCTTTCTTTTCGTGACGTTTCCTGAATAATTGTTGGCTCACCAGCATTCTTAACATTTGTTTATCTAGACACATGCTAGCGAGTTCCCGCCACGTAACGGATCATCCGATTGTAGATCCGATTGTTAAATGACTGATTATCGATAATGAATAATAGAATTTGTGGTTTTGTATTCTTATTATGTTGTGGGGGTATGTGGCTTCGGGCCAGTGCCCCGTAAATAAAACTAATACTGTCAGGTGTACTCAGTGTGCTGTATATAGTATGGTAGAGCGCATGGCCCAGGGCCCAGACTCTGAAATAAATGCACCGGCCCCCAACCAGCAGACATGTGTCTGTTAACTGTAAGCAACTAAAAACGTATTTTACCATGTTCAGGATAAATCCCAATGCTGCAGAAATCTTTCGAATTGTGGAAAGTGTAAGGCGAAGGTGCAGGGATAAAGAAAAACTAAAAGTTAAAGAATGAGTGTCCACCATTCGTAGAGAGAAAGACGCATCAATAACGTTGTTTTCATTGTATACTGTCTAACTAGTCAATAGATAGCTACGTTTTTCCCATGTTAAATCCCATAGACTTATTGCTCATGGCTAGCGTCAAGGCCTTCGCAGCTGGACGTTTACATACGAATGCGTGGTTATCTGAACAAGCTAACAAACTAACAAGCCTTTTGTTAGTTTGAGGCTTGTAGGAGTAAGGACAAATACGTGGGAGTGTGTTGAAAATCACAACCAGGGAATTAAAATATCATTTCTTTTCCATGTTGCAACCAAAGATTTCAAGCAGCAATGGCTTGAACAATCAACACTGGTTCTTAGATATATTGTATCCACCCAAAACCAAAACTGGTAGAAAAACCCGCCAAGTTTCCAAAAACGGTCGGCCTTTGAAGGTAGTGATATCATTCCATCAGGGAAAGGCCGCCAAGGTCAATCCTATTAGCCAAGTTAATCACACATACTAATAGTTCGAAAGTTAAATGAAAACTAGAAGATTGCTACTAGCGGTAGCAATCTTCAAGTTTTCATTTAACGTCCAAAGTATTATTCGGTGCGATTAACTTGGCTAATAGGATTAACCTTGGCGGCCTTTCCCTGTTGGAATGATATCACTACCTTCAAAGGCCGATCGTTTTTGGAAACTTGGCGGGTTTTTCTACCAGTTTTGGTTTTGGGTGGATATCACAACTTTCATAGGACGGTGAACGTTAGTCAGTGTGTGCAAAAATGGGACTAAAGCATCTTAAACAGACGGTGTAACCTTATGTATAAGGTTACACCGTCTGTTTAAGATGCTTCAATCCCATTTTTGCACACACTGACTAACAATCGCTGATTTCGTTCGCTTCGCTCACTCAATCAGGGCATCCCCTTCAGTTGTTTTGTTTATCCTTGCAACTTCCCCCTAATTTTTCAAGATTTCGTTCATATTTAGTCATGCAGAAGCCCCCGAGGTCGCTGTTACTAAAACAGCAGAACGCAAAGCATTTTTTTGGGGTTATTAACAAAAAACCCATTAGCTCGTATAAGCTTATTATTGTATAAGCTTGGACGAACTCAAAGCTGAACTGTAACGAAGGCCAAAATAAGACATTTACGTAGCCGTGGATTACGTAAGAATAAAGGGATGCACGTTAGATGATGGTTACGCAACAATACGAACATCTACGAGCAAACGGGGTTTATGTTAATAACTAAACAACAAAATGCTTTGCGTGCTGATGTTTTAGTAAGTAAACTTCAGGGATTTGTGTGGACGAAATGTGAACGAAGAAATCAAACGAAAAACTTCTCAAAATGGCCGATGTAATGGCTAATTACTTATAGACACGGGGATGCGCTGATTGAGTGTGCAAAGCCAACAAAAATCTGCGTGTGTTAGCCAGTGTGTGCAAAATGAGATTGTTCCGCATCTTATTTCTTTTGATGGATTTCCAATAACTTACATGGGATAGCCAGTTAACGCAATTGGGCAATAATTTTTTTGGGCCGAATCATTTCCCCTTTTGAACATTGGGACAACAATAGATTGTTTTCAGACAGACGGAAATGTTCAGAGTTTAAAAGACAAGTTAAAAATTTTGAGGAGAGGAAAACAAATTTCCAGCCCAATTTGCTTAAAGAAAAAAGCAGAAGAGCCTTCAGGTCCGACTGCGTAACTTGGTTTGAGTTTGTTAATAGCAGTCGAGATTTCACCAACTGGATTACGCTGAGACGTAAAGTGACTGTTGCTTAAAAATGGTAAGATGCCATTGTCAACAATTCCATTTTCTATAAATATCTTGTTTAAGAAGTTTGCCTTTTCGGTACTGTCTGTCACATACATGATAGGATTGATCTAACATACCCTTTTATTTTGTTGGATGATTTTCGAAGTTAGCAATTTTTTTTCATGATTTTTTTCATAATGAGTTTGATCTTTGTTTCTTCACTTGTAATTAATTCTGCATGTTTGATGATTTAAATTTTTCAATTGTTGTGTTGGATTCTGTTATTTCGCCTGGGAATCTGGCTGTTGCAGACATATATGGGCAGACCTATAGGGCCTTAGGGCTTCGGGCAGATGACCAGGATTGGTTAACGCTCGTTAAACCCTTTGAAACCCTTTTTTTTTGTTATTTCGAAATTATGCTTTTGTACATATAGAAAACAAAAATGTGAGTTACTTTTTTCTTAGCGTTTGGAGAAGTGTCGTGTTCTAGAGATTATATAATTTTGTAAATAAATTAACTCCCTATCCTCTGCGCAAGTGATTATTATTTTGAGGTAAAAAGAAACAAAGCAGCACAGGGTGTCTGTCACCCTATGAATCATTCTGAGCTAAGTCTCCAGTCTGAATTCTTTCTTATAGTTTTAAAATGTAGTGCTGAGCCCTTAAATTCATTAACTTGTAAATCCAGTGCAATTTAGTTATGCCACATCCTGGATTTTACACAGCTAGCCAGCGAGCGGTTCGCGATCACCTTTGGAATTTCAACAATAATTCAGTACTTTCCATTGGCCAAAAATTTGTATACTGCGTATTGTTAAGTGATGAGCAATTCAGACAGGATAGTTTGAACACTTTTATTCAAATTGATTAATCAAATTCATAACAATTCTTGTTTGCTTGAAACCTGTTAGTTATTGTGCTGCTTATGGCGTGGAATGGTCGATAATTTATTTTGTCAATGTAGCCACAAAACAGAGTTACTTATTTCATTAAAAAAATTAATCTAAAAGTAATTGATTGTCGGTCATAATTCCTTATTATGCATTGGCCCATCTTCATAATCGCTCCTAAACACTACGTCTTGGACAAATAGTAATAACTGTCCTCTACTCGGTGAGCATATCACGATTATGCTACCCAATAGTCGTGGACAAAACGGCGACCAAACTTTCTTTAAATTCAACACACACACCTCCTATACAACAATCAAGGAAAATTATCTATTTATTCCTACAACAAAAATGGTAATTAACGTTGGCTACATTTATGAACCGTGAATGATTTTTTTCCTGGTAACGCACTGACATTACCACACCGCCAAAAGAGTTCCAGTTTCTTCTAGTTTCTTATGGTGGTGCGTTAATGTCGGTATAGTTACATTGATAAGCAACCAAAGCATAGAAACCCTTGCATCAGCCGAACTTTCAACCGGAACATCAGTATTTAGTTTATTTTTTTCCTGGATTGATTCGACGTAGTCGGCTGATATAGGTATCTTATTGGTTATTTTTCTCTTGCTAACCGTGCTTGTAACTTTGCTTTTTTATGCTGCTATGCCATCCACGTCTTATTCACAATCAGTGCCAACTTTCAGGTGACAAACTGGGAGGCGTTTAAACAAACAAGCTAGTTGTGGGAGGAATGTCCAATAAGCCTACTATTTGTCCAAGATTATGATGGAAAAATTTTTGATTGGTACAGCAAGTCTAAAATTTTGCATCTCTCGCTACAGGTAGAGATTTAGAAGTTTAGCAAGTCTGTGTTACTCTTTCTAGTGGCCCTCATACCAGTCCAGATGTGGCGAAGTCTGACCGCAAGACAAGCAGTCAGTATCCTGCCACTGGTGGCTGCAAGATGGACAACGACCTCGAGTATCAAACGTATTGAAGGAATGGCCGCAGTTACAGAACCACATGTCTTCATTGCAAGGATGATACTGGCATTTGGGGCATCGAATGCACTGGTACCATTCAGCATGGGGAGACCACTGCTTACACTTCGCGCACTGGGTGTCTTGGAACTGCTTGCTGCATGCTGGACACTGGCCTTTTGTTTCGAAGGTGTTAAAGGAGTTTCCACAGTCATCGCAGCACCAACTTGCGCCACTGCAGGGACACGCCCAGCACTTGGGACACCGAATTTGATCACCTGGAAAGAGACAGATGGAATATCATTTTATTTAAAACAGAAAGTGCTACTGAAATGAAGAACTGTAACAATACTGCAGCTATATTCTGTCCAAAAATGTAGCCGTGCACCAATGTGCCCCAAAAAATATTAAGCTGCAATCCACCTACGTAGTGAAAAAAAAACCGAAAAGAACAGATGTTGTTCTATGTCAAATCCACCAATGAAGCGGGAAAAGGATAACAGAGTAAAGGAAACGCCATAGCACACGGAGAAAAATCACACAATAAACGGTGAGCTTTTATTGGTTTGTGTCTTGGTCACATCGTCTCAATGAATTCAGTCCATAATAAAGGTTTTACTGAATCTTTGTTATTTTTAGATTATAATTCTTGCTGTTGTGCTATTGTGTCCTTTTCTTCCATTATGAGTGTGTTGGTGTGCGTTTATGGGTTGGTGTCTGGTGATATATGTATATTGAATGGTGTGGGCTTTTAATCTAGCGTTTGAAGTCTGGAATACGCACGTCCAGTTTGGTCCCAACACTACCTACACAATATTGAATTTGTTGAATCTGTAGAGAGGAGAGTCACGAAATGAAATCTTTAAGGGGTTAGAGTCGTTTTCCCGTAAGAGATTAGATTATCAATTCTTTAAATTAGAATCCCTTGAGCTTCAAAGATTAAAGGCGGATCTTTGTCAGACTTTTTCGTTATTGCATGAGGCACGGATCCTTGCTCAGTTTTTCAAGTTTACCTGGATAATCGGACTTGAGGACACCCCTATAGAAATTGGTATCTGCAAAGTCCATACTGGGCACTAGGCATAATTTCTTCTCCGATCTTGTTTTATCTGCAAGTGTAGTCCTGGTTAACTCACTGCAGGCCTTTAAATTAAATCTTAAGAACTGCGCACTTTCAAAATTTGTGCATCGTGGTTAATGTGTCCCTATCTAAATTTCCTGTAATTTCGTTAAGTCATCAGTATTATTATTTTTGTTCTATGCACTTGACATTTTTAGCTTTAGTATGTCGTTTTACTATAGAGCAGCGTCATGTGACCTCATTTTGGCCACGAGACACCACTTGGAGGTAATAGCTACAAGGTGCACTAGATTAAAATGTAACGGAAAACAACGGCCCTTTTATAGTCAAGACAGTTGAGACCGGATTCCTAGGCTAAAGAGAACGTTATTTTCTCCAGCAACAAAAATTGCGCGCATTATAGGCTTAAGAAATCCAGTCTAATAGCATTGGCTTCAATAAGACGATCTTGGTTTCTCCCTCCAGTGCTCCTTGCAGCTAACCCATTTACTGGCTCCACCATAGAGTTATACACAATAATACTACGTCGTGTCACTGCCCTATTACAGTTTTGTATGATATTTTGTCTGTAGCATCTAATTTATAAATATGTATTTCGCAAATTTGTGGTCAGGAGTTTGTGGCCCTGTTGCCCATCTTGAAACCATTTGGGGCTTGTGAGTTAATACAACCTTTTTATTTTTGTTTTTGGAGCGGAGCTCCAAACTCAAATGCAAACTTAGACCGCGCATCACGTGAAAACCATAAGGACTATCCAAACCACACTTTGCATGCGGTAGCACGGGTAACTGGACAAAGTTTATCAAAAAAATATCCGGATCGGACATGGAGTTGGGGAACCATCAGAGTGACACAATTGGAAGAGGCCTGAGCCAAGAGCTAAGAGACAAAGCCACACAGCAACGAGGGCCGTGGTCGTACCAATTCTTAAGCACAGATGCCGTGTCAATTGGTAAAGGCGTGTTTTACAAGAGCCAAACAACAATAATTGATGGATTTAAAAGTATACTTCACGGAATGTTTGAACATTCTGAATTTGAAAATAAATCTTTACGCTACTTAAATCATTTGTATGGTTGATTGTTACCCAACTTTCAATTAATTGGAGCTTTGCGTAAAGCGGACACACCATTGAGGAAGTGATAGGGGCACAGATGGGAGGAGGGAAGAGGGAAACCCAGCCAAACAGCAAGAAGGCAGATCCCGCTACATTATGTCGACAGTGGAAGTGAGCGCGGCCCTAGTATTTGCCAGAAAAGGATAAAGGTTGGGTGTAATTCTGTTCACGAACGTAGCATTGTAAAGGGAAAAGGTGTAGGATGGACAGGGTTATATACATCCACCAATGCAGTAGGAAAAAGGTAAAAACTGATGTGGTTCTGTTCCAGAGTGTAGCAGTCCACCACTGTAGCGGGGTAAGAGGTAACAGATGGACGTGGGTTTGTAGAAAATATAATGAG